>VDFB02114027.1:0-63106 GCA_007258455.2 Sequoia sempervirens
AAGTTGATTTGTCCCTCCAACATTACATTTGTTTCTATTTTTATTGTCTCCCTCTCAAAATTTATTGCAAAATTTGAATTCAAATTCTCCCTCTCATGGGAACTCTTCCCAAATTTTGCACATCCATTGGCCTATCGTCACTTGACAAGTGGAATATTCTCATTGGTGGATCTTTATTCCCACATTCACCCTCTTGGCCAATCTCTCATCAATAAAATCTATAAAAGAAGGCCTTCATTCTCATTCATGGATCCACAACTTTTATGCAAGGTTACTCTCTAGATTTGAGAACTCATCTTGCTCATCATCTCCATTTGCATTTGATCATTTTGGCTTCTTAGCAAGGGTTGGGAAAGGGTCACTAGCACATGTGACACCAATCAAATATGGAATAGGTGATTATCTTTTTTTTGAAATGTCTTCTTGATGTTGTTTTTGTTACTTGTGGCATTTCTTTAGCATAGATATTTTATTTCATAGAGGTATTTGAAGATTTGTATGTTTAGACTAACCCTTCTAATGAGTATTTGAGGTTGGTTTTACTTGCAGATTTAGGGCACTTCAGTTTCAACACTTCCAACTATTGCGTTTGCATCTACAAGTTGATCATTGACATGCATTTTTCTTCATCCCCCCTACTCTAGAGGAAGAGATAGGTATAAAGATAGTTAGTGAGGGATGGAGGTAGGGGTCAGTGGAGAGAGGTTGTATATGTGAGGGAGAAAGGGAGAGAGAGTGTGGGGGGAGGAGGAGATAGGATGTGGCAGAGTGGGAGGGACAAAGGGAGGGAGAGATAGATGGAAGGATGAGATAGGGAGTGGTAGGGTGGGAGGGATATAGGGAGGGAGAGGAAGGAAGGAGGGAGATATAAAGTGATAGGTTGGGGGAGATAGGCATAAAGAGAGTTAGTGAGGGAGGGAGGGAGGGAGATTGATTGTGTGTGTCTGTATGTGAGGGAGAAGAGGGATACAAAGAGGGATAGAGGGAGATAGAATGTTAGGGTGGGATACAATACTTCCTCATGATAAGTACCTATTTTAAATTTTAACAAAAATTTCCCACTTACTAGTACCTTATGTTCTTTCTATAATTGTGAAATTTTATATGGATTTGGATATTTTAACCTTTTTCATTTTAACTTATCAACCATCTCTTTTGGCACTAAAATATATTTACTATCATTATTTATGTTGAATATATATAACTTATATTTAGTCTTTTATATATTTCTAAAGAGACTTCTCCTTTGTACTAGTTCTTTACAGATACCATCACTGTTCAACAAAACTCTTTTCATGATCAGTGACTCACCTCTCTCTAATTTATTTATTGGTATTTATCATCTTATTGACTCTTCATGATAATTTTAACTACTATACAACCTTTAGGTCTTCTACCAATACTCCATTTCCTTTGGGAACATTCAAATACTTTATGTCCTTCTATTCCACATCTAGAAGAAGATCATACAAAGGATCATATTCTATTGCATTTTTTGTTTATTTAAAAAACATGTAAAGCTATCATTATCTCAAATCAATTCCTTGGAAAATCCAAATTTTCTAATGCATATGGATCAATTTTTTATATTGCATTATGTTAAAGGATATATATCATTTATTTTTCGGAATGTTGGACATGGTAGTATGACAATAAATTTGTACATTTGTATAAATAGAATACTTACACTATGATGGACATAAGGAAACATACTAGTTCTAGGGATGGATGATTTGATAAATTATTTGAATGGCATAAACTATTTTACCAAGATCTAGATTTGAAATTAGTTATCACTAGATTGCAATAGAGGGAGGGATAGAGAGATGGAAGGATGGAGATAGGAAGTGGTAGGATGCTACAGAAAGGAGGGAGAGAAATGGGGAAGGAGAGAGATATGGATAGGTATAGAGAGTGGTAGGATGGGATGGATAGAGGGAAGGAGGGAGATAGGGAGTGGTAGGGTGGGAGGGATAGGTATAGAGAGAGTTAGGGAGGGAGGGAAGGAGGGGTAGGTGGAGAGAGGTTGTGTGTTTGTGTGAGGGAGAGAGAGAGGGGGGAGGAGGGAGATAGGAAGTAGTAGGATGGGAGGAATAGAGCAAGGGAGAGAAAGAGGGAAGGTGAGAGATAGGAAGTGGTAAGGTGGAAGGGTTAGAAGGACCCAAAATGGACTTAGTAGGAGGGGAGATGTGATGGTGGATTGTGGGAAATAGGCACCCAAAATGGATTTATAGGATGGAGGAGGGATACAGATAATTTTTTTGGGTTGGTATGGAGGGGGATGATGACAAATGGTTTAGAAGAATGATAATAGATAATTTATTGACTTAATAGATTATTCCCACTCTTGAGAAGGTAAGGAAGGAGCATGTGCACTATGTGTAATTAGAAAATGGGAATATAGAAATGGAGGTAGCAGGTACTAGAATGTATGAAAATAAAAATGAATCTACTTTAAAAATAGATGAAAACAAGTAGACCAAAGTGGATTTTGTATATTTGGAGAGGATGATTAAATACACCATGTTGATGATATGTTAATCAAGACTAGTGAAGTGTTGATTAGAGAAATAAAGGTTTAGTTGGAGTATAGGTTAGAGATGAAATATCTAGGAGCTATAAGATATATCCTTGATATATAAATACATAGAAATATGGATAGTAAGAATTTATGGCTAAACTAGAGGAAGTATCTTGAGACTAATTTGTAGTGGTTCAACATGCATAATGATAATCCTATAAGTGTTCCTTTACCAATATCCACTAAGTTGAGCCTACAACAATACCCAAATTCTATGGAGGGAAGGAGGGATCTATGGAGTGGTAGGTTGGGAGGAATAGGTATAGAGAGAGTTAGGGAGAGAGGATAGGTGAAGAGAGGTTGGGTGTGTGTGTGTGAGGGAGAGAGAGGGGGGAGGAGGGAGATATAAAGTGGTAGGTTGGGAGGGATAGATGGAGGGAGAGAAATAAAAAATTGGAGGGAGATAGGGAGTGGTAGGGTGGGAGGGATAGGTATAGAGAGAGATAGGGAGAGATGAAGGGGTAGGTGGAGAGACATTATGTGTGTGTGTGAGGAGAGCTGAAAGAGAGAGGGAATAGAGGGAGATAGAAGTGGTATAGTACAGGAGGGATAGAGACCATAAAAAGAGAAAGAGGGAATAGGAAGCTGGGGAGTGAGTAGAGATTTAAGGAGCATAGAGGAGGAGGGATGGATATCAAAGGAGTGGTAGAGTTGGGAGAGGATAGGTATATAGAGATAGTTAGGGAGAGTAGGGCTAGGTAGAGAGGGTTTTGTGTATGTTTTCAAAGCTCTAAAAGTTGTTTGTGGGATGAAGATGATAAATGTTTGAATGAATGAAGTGTTTATTGGATCCTAAATTAACCTAGGAAGGACTTGTTTACTAGGCCAAGATAGTGAAGAACATGCCTTTCTCTAAGAGTAATTCAAAAGACCAATGTTTGCATAAAAACCATATGACCAAAAGATGCCAAGCACATATGTGGGGTCCAATTGATTGAATCTTTTCTTAATGAATTATTTTTACCACAAACACGCTCTTGATTAGTTTTTCAACTGAATGTCCAATGTCCTAATTCCCTTTCATCCCACAAAGTGCATTATGCAGAAATCGAGGAAATCAGGGCAAAGGTTGCCTAAAGTTGACTTTAGTAGATGCAAATTGAGATGAAATCCAAATTTTTAGAATCCTCTAAGGATACGAATCCCAAGGGAAAGCAATAACACGTGAATTAGTTCAATGATATTTGCTTCTCCTAAAGGGTTTGAGATTTGATGCTCATGTTGAATGTTGGTTTTCAAATGTTTTCGATAAAATCACTATGTTTTCAAACTGACTCACAAGCAATATACATCCTAGCTCAATTGGTATGTTTTTCTTGGTGGGCTTGCCTCATGCCCTTTGTAGAAGATATGATTTTACATGCAACCAAGGATAAAATATAAAGGTATGTTAAGAATGAAGTCTTAACCTTTATATTTCAACCAAGATCAGACATGGCAAGTAACTTCTTGGAATCTAAGTTCCAATGCACCACTTCGATAAACTTAGTGAATGGGTTAATAGGCCACTACCAAACAAGTGTTCTATTTCATACTTTCCATTCGTGGAGATTGACCCATACGGCAAGAGTCCCCTTTCGGATCCATCTTTCCGAAATCAACTGCGTGATATTAGTGTTTCTCCCAATACCCACATTTATATCTTGGCTAGAAATACTCTTAGCTTTAGAGTGTTACTAGTTGAGTCGTTCCCTTAGGTGAGTACTTTTCCCCCAAGGCAGGCCCTCTAGGATAAACAAAAGCAAGCAAAGACAAAATTTGTAACTCGATCAATCTTTGACGGATCAAAGAAAGAGAATATACACAATGATGCTCTACTCACACTCGCACAAGATGTTGAATTTTAAACCCAAATCAAAGTGTGTATGGGAAATTATTTACCCAACATAATGTCACAAAAATCCTTTTGATTCTCAAGATCGCCGTGAGGCGGGAGAGAAGCGCATACATCTTTTGATGATATTACTTTGTGTAAATAATTACAAAACAATAAAGTCACACATTCATTTTATCCTTCAATGCAATGATTTGATTCGTTTTAAAACACCAATGTCAAATGTGAAGTTCCTTGTTCAAGTTTAGCCAAAATTGAAATCTAGTAGGTGTGTCAGTTTCAATTTTAACCCTTTGCAAATGAAAAATCAAAGTGTTTTTTTTGACCCAAATGAAAATTAGTGTCCTAAGGGCGAAAAGATGACAATTTCACAAAAAGTGTTTAAACAAACACTAAAGTGTTAAAAAAACACTTTAAATCTTTGAAAACATTGTCTTCATCACTTCTCCTCCTTTCATTTTCCCTTTGCCTTCTTTTCTTTCCTTCCTTTGTACCTTCTTCATTTTCACCTTTTTTTCCTCATTTTTTGTTGTACCTTTTGCTAGCCTTTGTTTACTTTCGTACCTTGTTTTCCTTCATTTGTACCTTCCTTGTTTCATTATCCTCCTTCATTTTTCTTGTTTTCGTTTTGCTTTCCTTGCTTTCCTTCTCTTTCGCCTATAAAAGATGTTACAAAATTTAGATATAAGTGATAAAGGCATACATAAGAAATGCCAATCATTCAAAGAAACCCTCTTTAAAAAAAGGATAAAATTATCAAGGCTCATAAATTCTTTAGAATGAAAATAAATTCCTACCAAGATTTTATATTTTTGTAAAAGAACACTTTCATTCCAAAATTTCCACATTTAAAAAGCCATCAAGGAACAATTGATTTTAACATTTCCATGTTTAATGCACAAAATCCATAGTTGATTTCAAGATTTCTATGTTTAGTTCAAAAGTCACACCCTTAGAAAATAATGATAGATGAATGAAAATTAAAAGAGGTGCCCAAGTATGAGGAGAATTCAACCAATATCAATACAAAATTATTTTTCAACTGATTTTTATGATGCCCAACTTTATTTTCTTGCGCTGCCTGCAAAAGGTGATTAGACAAATATGGAGTTACCTCAACTAAATGCCAAGTCACTTGCCATAAGTTTCTACCTGATTTATAGATTTTCATATCCCAAAAATATAAAAACTTTACCTCACAATATTTGGCATTCAACATTCATTTTGATTAGGCATTCTTGACACAAAAAGTCAAAAAATAAAAATGGACAAACCTATATCATAAGTGTATCTTCATGAAGGATGTGTCTTCCTAAACCATTCAATCAATATAATGACATTAGATGGTGTTTGGTGCATAGCAGCTGTAGTTTCAGTGCTATACAATCTATGTAAATACACCAACATTGCAATGTTCGATCCTATTAATGAAGGACATCGACGCTCTACAATTTTTAATAAATCACATCAACCAAAGATCTTAATTTCCTTGGAAGAGGAAGGTGTGGTTGGTCTTAGTGTCTAGAGCCAGTTAATGGAAGCTACACCCACTATCTGAAATACTTCAAAACCTGTCATATCCCTTCTTTAACTTAGTTGGCCATCGTTCATTAATATGGTCAATAGCAAGCTCACAAAAGGGCGAATAATGTACAAAGGGATTTTGTCAGATACTATAGTTTTGTTCTGCTCAAAAATTAAGGCCCAAACAAAGCAAATGGTGTACCCTCAAGTTGGGGTTCATGCCCCTCTAAGAGCATAGGCGTAACAAAAAAGATCTCTAAACGATGCGTCCCTATAGACAAAACAAAACTAACTTTGTTAAGATCAAATTTTAGCTTATTTTAAACTAAAAGCCTATGATATTTGATAGTAATATGGTGCTTTGATAAATCATTCTCACTTCTATTAGTCTGTTAGTACTTACCTCAACCTTCTATGATATGCACAGACCATAATATTAGGGAAAACTGCCAAATTCGATGTGAAAGCTAACACCTACAAACTTAAATTTGTTCAGTCATATATAGGCTTCGATCAGAGAATTTTTTGATACTCGGATAGTTTACACTTAGTGGACAGACTGATAAAAGATGTACCAAATTCTTGCATATGACAGTTACAGAAAAAGTAAGCACTTGGGAAAAACAACTCTGAATCTAAAATGAAGAACTATCATTTTATTTTTTGTGACATGAATAAGACTATTTCTTATTCATCCCTCTAAAATCAAATAGGTAGACTTTGCATTTCTTGAAATACCTCTAGAAGATGAACCATTTAATGCCATAAAGTTATGAAGGACAACAGGCTAAATCTACTACTTTCCACACCTATCAATCTGATATTAAATGACCCATAGAGATCTCAAAAGGGGGATTAGAATTATGCCAGGTGCAAAGATTTGGTAGTGAGCTCAACTGGCACCCACCATACTTAGTAACAGTAAACAACAATCAAAGTTAGCATTCACTATTTGCGCTAAAGTCCAATGAAGATCAAAGCGCCATTATCAACAAAGAGCCTCTCAATCTTTCAAGGAGATAAAATGAAAGTACTATGTGTTTAAATGGTCAATATGTACATGCTTTGTTTGAAATTTTAATTCTAACCAAACAATACAAGAAATCATATGCATGAAATAGAACATCAGTACAATGATGTCTACCTAACATCCAAGTGAACACAAAAAAACAAACGATAGAGGTTCAGACAAATAGAATGACAAAAGCTATCATTGTGATTTAGTGTATGAATCTAGTGTAATGACTATACGCATGCAATGAATGTAGTTACTTCCTTTTCTAAGAATGATTCTTTTAGATAAATGTACTCTTAGCACACACTTAATAGATGTAAGAGAGGTGCAGGAGCTATCACACTGACTGGGTCAGATAGAAAACATATTTAAATTGCAAAAAAATTTCACAAATTATCTACTTGAAAGATTTATTCTAGAACAAAAAATAGGTTTATTGTAGAGGCTATTAGAAACTTTTCACAAATGTTATGCTAATAACAATTTAGATGCACAACAACTGTAAAGAAAATATAAAGCTGTCATCCTTCTAGTGCCAAATGTAGATGGTGAAATCTGCATTTGCTCAAAACAAACAACACACATTAGCATGGTTAGTTTAAAACAAAGCAAATAACAACATCCATATGAAATGATACATCAATTCTTTGAAATGGAAACAAATGACAAAAGAAAACAAAATAAACACATGAAAAACATGAAGTAAGTCATCTCATATTGGATTGGTGCTTCTATGCAAATAATCCCTTTCCCAACCCTTGCTTAAGCTAAGCTAAATGATATAATGCCAATGATGATGATGGAGTAAGATGGGTAAAATCAGTTCTCAAGGAGAGTGACTTTGCAAGGGATTGTGAAGATTGTGGAGGATTTGCTTGAAGAATCATGCCTCTATTTGTAGATTCTCAAATGCTAAGAGTGCGAAATATGGAGGATGTGGGACTAAAGTTTTGACCAATGAGATGGAGACACTTGCCATCTTGTGAGTGGTTGGTGCATGTGACATATTTGGGAAATGTGCCCAAGAGGGTGAAATTTCAAATTCAAATTTGAGAGTAAATGTTGAGTGGGGTACATGTAAGAGTTTATTAATTGCTTTTTTGGATGTACATGCCCACTTAGTTTTGAATTCAAACTTGATGGAAGATGCCATGTTGAGTGAAAATGCTTATTTTAATAAATCAATAAATGGATTTATTTGTGCAAGTGGGATTATCTAGAGGATGTGACATGCATTAGATTAGATTTAATTAGGATTAATTAGCTAGGATGATGATTAGGATGTTTTGACCAATTTGACTCAAATATTTGATTTATTTAAATTAGAAAAGGATAAATATGAATTTTGAGACTTAATTAAATAAAGTCCTGCTTTATTTAATTAAATGGATGATGCAAGATAAAGGTTGAATGATTTATGAGAGATGAAATGTTATTATTTTATTATACCATTGGATTGACCTGTATGCATATTTTACGTGTCTACACAATCTAATTGATGCATATGAATTTATGTAAGAAAATAAATTGAGAGATGATGAGGGAGCAATTGATCTAAAGCTTCATGGTAAGTGCACCAAGATGGTTCCCAAAAAGGGGGCTTAAGTGGCCATTTTTTTTTCTTCTGAAATCAGGAAATGCTGACCTTGGACGTGAAATTGAGGATAGTTACACTCAAAATTTTGAGATGGAACAAAAACAAGGATCAAAGTGCTCCGAGTCTACTTTCTAAACTAATAATTTATTTTGAAAATAGTTAAGATTGAGGGGTTCAAAAGAGGGATGTACATATATTGGTGTTGTTTTCGTCAGAAAAACATAACATAGCAACTCTTATACGACCTGAGCATGGTGAAATTTTTTGTAGTATTTTTAAAATCGCTATGGTTAGAAGTTAGCTAATAGCATCTAGTTGATGCACAATTTTTCTAATAATTTTTTAATGAATATTTGATTTTCTACTAATTTTCTAAGTGGGCACTTCTTGAAAAGCAGAATTTTGGATGTGCTCCCCCTACAAATTTTTGAAAATAATTGATTTTTTTTTCTTTTTAAAAAATAAAATTGTAGAATGGAGTCTAGCTTCTAAAAATGTAATTTATTTGAAATTTTGATAAACGGTTAATTTATAACAAAAAAAACACTAAACACTGCTTTTTGGCAAAAAAATAGACATACAAACAAAATAAATTATGGATGAAAGGCTTAACATTGTCGAAAAGTGAAAAAAATTACATCCTTGGATAGCTAAGAGTGAACCTAACATTACCCATGTTTTTGATTTTGTCAATATTGAACTAAATGCAATCTTGATGGTGAGCACGAACCCGATTATGTGAAAAATTGTAGAATTTGCAAAAACACGTCTCTAGCCTTGTTGGGAATGCCCTCCAAGACTTTGGGTTGGTATTCCAAGGAAAATAATTTCACTTTTTTCTTTGTTTTTAACGTGAAATAATGCCTCTCCGTTATAACGTGAGCGTATTTTAAAAAAAAAAATCATAAGTGGCTAAAAATTGGTACCCAACTTCATGCACCCGCCCTTCAAGTAAAAGATGAAAAAGAAGTTACAAGATCGTAAAAATGAATATCAAGGGGTGTTAATAGGTAAGAGCAGTGTAGATGAGGAAAAATGTGTTGTGATTAACTTGTAGATACAAAAGGAATAGTTGGAAATGTTATTCAACTATAGCAAAACAACAGAAGACTAAAATTATCTAATTAGAAAATGAAGTAAAATACAAGAAGAATATTTTATCATCAAAACAAAATGAGGTTAATACTCTAAGTAACTGTTGTCGTAAATTTTGAAAGTACCTTTCATTTCATTTGTACTTTCTAAATAAGAAAAGGTTTTCATCACAACAATTGCATGTTGCAAAACACTGGGTGTTATGAAACCTGCAACCCACATATTACTATAAAACCCTCTACATGTAACAATATAATTGGTTAGTCACCCCTTAGGTCAATTTTATTTTTTTTATATGTATCCCCCACCTAGAAATCCTCCCCAAGCTCTCCACCCTTAATCTAAAAACAATCAGAATGAAATCACTCACAACCCACCATGTTTTCCGACCTGTGATTATTTTATGCATTTATTTTCCATCATATGATGAAATTGAAACACAATTTTTACTCTAAGTAACAATTGTGGTAAATTTTGAAAGTTTCTTTCATTATATTCATACTCTCTAAATAAGAGAATTTTTTTATTAAAAAAATTACAGGTTGAAAACACTAGGTGTTATGAAACCTACAACACACATATTGTTGTAAAACCCTCTACACATAACAAACCAATTGGTTAGTCACCCCTCAAGTCAATTTTATTATTTTTACACATCCCCTACCTAGAAATCCTCCCCAAGCTCTCCACCCTTGAGCTTAGAACAAGAAGAATGCAATCACTCATAATCCACTATGTTTTCCAACCTACAATTATTTTGTTTATTGATTTTTCCATCATATGAGGAAATTGAAACAAAATATTCACTCTAAGTAATAGTTGTGGTAAATTTTGGAAGTTTCTTCCATTACAAATTCGTACTCTCTAAGTAAGAATTTTTTTTCATTACAACAATTGCAAGTTGGAAAACACTAGGTGTTATGAAACCTGCAACCCATATACTATTATAAAAACCTCTACACATAACAACCCAATTGTTTAGTCACCCCTCAGGTCAATTGATTAGCTTTATGTACCCCACACCTGAAAATCCTCCCCAAGTTCTCCAACCTTGAGCTTAGAACAAGAAGAATGCAATCACTCACAACCCACTATCCTTGTATGAATGGATAGACTTGTATTGTAATAAATATTTATAGGATGAGTGACAAGACAAGGTAATTTTTATGGGAGATGATAACCCAAAGGATGTATTTAGGATCCAACTTACTTTAGTCCAGTTTCATGTTCGATTCCATCCGTATGAAAGGTTTTTATTGATTTAACTTTTACCCACTTTTCAAGAGATAAGAATACAACCATGCTTAGATGGTGAAGGTACTGATCATTGAGTAAAGTGATAAATTTAGTGTTTACTTGGGGAGTTGATACTATAGAACTAGTTTATTGATACATTTATTATGTTACATGAGAAAGTGCATTTTCCTTCAATCACTTATCTCTTGTCATGGTATGGACTTTAGAGCACATAAAACTATACTAGTAAGTGATGCCTCTAGTAGATCCTACACTTCTTAGACCCATGAGGTGGCATAAAATTCATTACTTTGATATGGTCACATGAGCCCTTGTGATGTTAATTATATGAGTACTAAACTATAAACCCTTAAATAAAAATGTACCAAAGATGGATAGAAGATCTAGCTATACAAGTCTACTATTGAGTGGTGAGATCTATGATAGATATAAATGGCCTATTTCAGACTTATATAATCTATTGATTAATATATAATCTTGGAGATGACTACCTAGAGGAATTTTAGCATCATCTCTCACTTTAATTGCTTGCAAAAATTCATATGCATTACATAACCTCTTGACTTTATCCACTTTTGTATTGCCATTTTCCCATGTCATATACTACACACACTCCTTCAACTTCTCAAGAGAAGAAAGGATCTCTTCAATCAATACATTATCTATCTAATTCACTTTGGTTTCATCCTTATCAAGTGTTTTAAGAACAGATTCCTTTTTCATTTCATACATTATAGTACATGTTTCTCTAGTGCAAAGGCATTTTCACCACTCCCTATCTCCACCATTTCCTCTTTATCTCCCTCCCTATCTCCCTCACATCATTCTAGACTTGGGTAAACCATCAAAATCAAAATCACCTTGTTTAGTTAGGTGTAGGGGAATGCATCCTTTCTCATACATTTAATTGAATTAGCAATCCTTTGAAAAAGTTCATCCTAAGATAACATCTAACATCTTAGGGTTTACAAGTTCATTATCCAATCAAACCAATCAAAATCAAAACCCTAAGTCTAGCGTTGATCCAAAATCCCTAAACGTTCAACACTCATATCATCCACCCTTTTCATCCTTCATCTCGTCATTTGTCCTAAGCACCTTAGAGGTCACTTTTGCAACAAGGTCAAAACACAAGGAGAACATGGAATATAAACTTGATCCATACATCATGAGTAATCCAAGTCAACTAAGCTATCAAAGCCTTACAATGCCGATTGATTATCAACACTCACATCTATACAAACCGTACATGGGATCATTACCTTTGACAAATGTCAATAGTACAACAAATGTGAGTATGCCCAAATTGAAGTTTGGGACACCTTTCCCAATGGTAGATCTAAATCCAAACCTACAAGTCTATCAACTGAACAATCAAAGCATGAGCCTTCAAAGGAACAACCTTATCCCACCAAATCCCTACATGCCAAATGAGAATGTACCAAGTAGAAGTTTTTCCAAACATGAGTCCAGAAAACTTTGGGATAAATATGAGTCAAAATCCATACAAGATGTTAATGACTCCAAGTCAAGGCAATGTGATTCCCAACATCAAAAATCTTCAATTTCAACCTATCATGCCAAATCTGAACATCATCCCAAATCAGAATATTGTCCAAAATCAATTTGTCCATGATCCCATTCAAAAATCAGAAGTATGCATCCCAAATCCATTTGAACAAAAACAAAATCAACTATATCAAGGGTGTCAAGATCGAAATCAAGATCAAATTTGGCAAGATCAAATTTCTACACTTACCAAAATAGTTGAGTCGTTACACCAAGAGGCATCTCCACCACTATTACCCATACCAACATCATTGATTTGTTTTGGGCTTCCCCCTTTACCTAGCACCAATTACTCCATCCAAATCAATCCACCTAACACCAATCAAGCCATCACATCAAAACCTTTGAATATTCCATCGACATCAGACCAATGGATGGTATCTAATCAAACAACAATGTTGATCCCAAATCAAAATATCGTCTCCCAAGGACCTATCACCTTAGTCATTCCAAGCATTCCTATCACCTCAATCATTCCAACCACCCCTATCACACCCATCATATCTCAACCCCTCACTACCATGATCATTCCAAACGTATCTCAACCACTTGTCACTACATCCAACACAATTCCAAATACACCACCACTACCACCAAAACCAAGTGCAATAAGTCAATATTGTAACATCTCACTAAGAGAACATCAAGCCTACCAACAAGCGCTTCAACAATATCAGGTGGCTCCATAAGCCGCTCAAGCTACCCAAGCTTCCCAAACTTCTCAAGATTCCCAACAAACACAAGCACAAACATGAAAAATGATAATTATTGGGGATACCAATGAACATTCAACCACTAGTGATAGCATTGACAATCTCCCCACCACAATTTTTGAAAGTATTGATCAAAACCTATCCATCAATGAGCACCTTGAAGATGTTTCCATCTCATCTAAAGATCAAATCAACATAGGGCAAGAGTCACTTTTCAATCATGATCAAAATCCACCAATGATACCCAACAATGATCCAATTCAAGAAATGTCAACATCACTTGACCCAATGGTTGAGGACATTCACAATATCTCCACTGCAATTGATAAAAAAAATGTTCAAAACCTATCCATCAATGAGCACCTTGAAGATGTTTCCACCTCATTCAGTGATCAACTCACCATACATCAAGAACCACTTTTTAGTGATCTATTTCAAGGAGTGTTAGGATTGTTTGATCCTATCGACATAATACACGATCCATTGACCTATGATCATATTGAAAATGTCTCTACATTGCCTTATGAGTTAGAGGACATATCTCAAGAATTTATTCTAAAGCATGATCAAAATATTTCACCAAGGTCTAGCAATGTTCCCTTCCATGACATGTTGACCCCCTTTGACCTCATGGTTATAGATACTAAAAGAATCCTCAACTCGACACTTGATCCAAATTCACTCAAATATCAAGAGGATGTTGAACCAATTACCATGCCCATAATGATGTCCAAGAACCCTTTATAAGCAATCCATCCTTTGAAAATGACCCATGTCAAGAAATTGATCCAAAGCATGTTGAAAGCAACTCCAAAATCATTCAAGATCAAGAATTTGTATCTTCAAGATACTACAATAATCTAATGGACACTCTCTTATCTCTGCAAGATGATCATATCCATGTAGCACATACTCCTCCATCTACCCATGAGATGCTTTCTATGGATGGACACGTAGATGATCTTCATCTAGAACAAAATTTTGTTACACACAAAGAGCATATTATCAACTCCTACAGTCAAATTGAGTTATCAACATCAGGATCAGATATATCCTAAATTCAAACTGAGGACATTAGGTATGTGGATGTCCAACATTATCCGCTCAAGGAAACAAGTCAGATAGAACAGGATATTCTAGAGTTAGCAGAGCAGCAAATGGAAATAATGTCACCTATGGTGGTCATTTATCAAAGAATTCATTCTAAACAAAAGTTCTCAGAACAAGCATAATGAAATCATGAAGGTACTACTACCACCTTACTGGGGGCAGCTTCGTCTCAAGCAAATGTCAACATAGGGAGCACGAAGAATCTTTATGATGAAACTAGTGTCAATACTACAACCAACCACGCCATGAATCTTCATCCACCCATCACCCCATCCATGAATTGGGACCAACGTCAAAAGAAATATTTGAATCAAAGTACGAAGAATGTTATCAAAGAAAAAGTAGTTGGAAAGCATAATGAACAAATAAAATACAAATGGATACAAAAAGATACAAAGAAAGATCATCCCTATCAAACTCCATTAGTCAAAGAGACTATGGGGCAAAATAAAAAAGGGAAAAGTATCCATCAAGGATGTCCCCAAAAGAAAAAGTAGTATTTTCAAGTGACGTACAAAGTATATCAAGTAGTTAGTCCTAATTCCACGCACACTTCCGTATCCACCCATCATTTTTCATCTTCCCAAGTTTGGAGAGTCAAAGGTTCCAAACTGTCAACCAATCCATCTTTTATGATCCCTAAACACACTCCATCCACACCTCCACGCATAATATCCAATTCTCACATTGACCATGTATTGGCAATGACCCTTCATCATAAGGATTCTGAAGGCACTTTATCGCGATGTATGCACAAAGATAGAGTTAACCCCGATATCAATAAAGTAGATCAAGAATCCCAAAGGTTGCATTCAAGCGCACGTATCTTAGAAAAGAAGCTCCTTCAAGAAAGATATCGGTGGCACCTTATGATAGGGGCATCTACATCAGCAACACCTCGTGATTCAACATGAGCTTAAAAATATTTTAGAAAAATCCAAAAAAATCAAAAAATATGAAAATCCAAAAGAATTAGAAAAAGGATTGAAAATAGTAAGGAAAAAAACTGGTCCTCTAGTGAAAACCACTACGGTGGTGCTGTGGGCAAGACCATGATCAAAACTTAGAAAACAGGTGTCATGTGTAGAATCGAGCATCTACATGCACCAATTCAGATGAAAGCATCTCGTCCCATCCATAATAAATCCATTCATAAACCATTGATCCAATCCATTTTCATATGTTTACATCCATCATCCAAGTTATCTTGATCTTGATGGAAGTTTGGGGCACACTTTACACTCGCTTATGGTAAAAAATATTGACATGGATCATTTTCATTGGTCCTATCCTATCCAACATTATCTGAGCCATGAAGCATTATCCAATGAGATTTCTTGATCCAAACACCTTATCTTATCGTAAGATAATCCATATCCATCCATCCATACATCCATCCAAGCATCCACCCATCACTTTCCATACATTGTTAGACAATGGGGGTAGATATGCACATCTTGCTTCGAGAATAAATCTTCATTTATATCCTCTAAATTATGTGGTGATACGAACATTAGAAAATGTGAAGCCAAATTGGTCAAATCATTTGTGATCTAAAATCCAAATCACTAGCCAATGAAATATTTTGACAGGAGGGTGTTCCTTATTAGGTTTCATCATTCATTGAACACCAATCCAAACAATCACTATTAGTCACATCTAATTTATACTTCAAACATCACATCAAATCATTCAAACAACTTTTTTTCTAAACCAAGCTTAATCAATCATTATCAATCAAATCCAATCAATCCATCATCTTGGGATATCCTTCCCGATCACTGTGTTGCTTAACACTATCCTTGCATTGTTGTGTATCCGCAATAATGTTATCATCATCAATCTGATCAAAATCTCAATCCGTGTGTTGCTTAACACTATCATTGCATTGTTGTGCATCCTCAACAATGTTATCGTCATCAATCCTCATCATTCAAATCAATCAAATACTTGCATTGTTGTGTATCGTCAACAATGTTATCATTGTCATCAATCCACCAATCATATCAATCAACCTTAGCTTAGTTTTTATCAAAATCCCCAAATAGAGCACTGGTAGCATCACACACATCCTTATCCAAATCGTCAAAATCATGTGAAAAATCCAAAAACATCCAAAACATCAAAAAAATCCAAAAACATCCAAAACATCAAAAAATCCAAAGACACTCAAAAAGTAAGAAAAACATCAAAAACATTGGAATCTGAACTACGTCGTCTCTGAGCTTAAACGTAGGCAAGGCTAATCCTTGATCAGCCCCCGAGACATCAAAATCCAAAAAAAATTGAAAAAAATAAAATCCAAAAACATTCAAAAAACATCAAAATCCAAAAACATTTGAAAAATCAAAAATCAAAACATCACAAAATCCAAAAACCTAAAAAAAATAGCCTCAAAACATTTCAAAACGTCAAAAACATCCAAATATTTGAAAAAATCCATATGTCTCATCTCGCTTGCACCCACAATAATCAATCATCCATAATAAACTTATCAGCACCTTCATCATTTGACAACGCAAATAGAAACAATCATAGTAGTTGGCAAAAGAAAACTTCAATCATAAAATAAAAATCGAAGCAATGAACCGTTAAACAAAAAATTAATCTCTTGATCATTTTCAGACATGTCAATCAAACTTATATCAACAACCTATCAATCAACTTATCAAACCATCATCATCCTTTACAATGCATGTCCTAGGATATATCGTTCCGACAATGGGCATCATTTTGGATATCACATTAGATTATTATCATATCAAAACACATCCCTTTGGCTAAAGGTATGAAGAACATTGACTTTTTTGCGTACTTGATCTTTTCTTTTGATTTATCTTATTGCACTCATTCCAAGGACCTCTTGATGATATATGAATGAAGGATTTAGAGAGATAGGAATGGGGCAATGATCATTACCTTTTGTCTGCTGTGATTTTTGGACGTTCTTGTAAAATAACTTGGCGAATACTTGTTTTGTTAGGTATGTCCTAGCAAGGTTTCCGTATGTCAACTGTGAACAAGAATACTCCTATCTATTTGTTGAGTCAAAGTCCATCGCACTAGGCACAATGACATCCTGGTTCTTTATACCTTGATGCATCGTATCTATGTGTGTTATCAAACATAAGGCAAGTATCCCTTTTAAAATCCCAATCCTTGATAAGCAAATCATCATCATCTCTAATAATGTCTTGTTAGATCATGGATTTGTTGGATCCTCCTGTCATCATCTCACTTCTACACTAACATTGCATCATGAATAGTCAATCATCATCACCAATGCATCCATCATGCATCCATCCTGCATCCATCATGTGTCCATCTTGCATCCACAAAATTGTCAGAATGCCACATATCATTCATATCATACATAATAGGAAACAACGATCATTTCACATGCATTGCATAATCATCATCATAATATAGATATGTTACTCTAAGCATCTACATAAATCATCCATTGCATAGTCATAGCATATCACATCATCCATCTCATCCACCTCACATCATATCATCATTTAAGTTGTTTAAGATAATATAGATTTGTTATTCTAAGCATCTTAAAACCATATCATTTGCATCATCATCCATAACCATCCATTTTGAACCTCTTTATCATGAGATCAACCCTCAAAATGAATATTTTCGCTTGATCTATCGCGAGGGCAAGGTACCGGTGTACTTCTTTCTGCTGGGGCATCTGAAAAATCATAATTTTTTAAAATTTTGATCATGTCAAGTTTATTCTTTGAACCAATGCAACAAGTACATTGCTTCAAAGAGGGGAAAAATGTAGACATGCAAAATATGCATACAGGTCAATCCAATGGTTTAATCAAATAATAACATTTCATCTCTCATAAATCATTCAACCTTTATCTTGCATCATCCATTTAATTAAATAAAGCAGGACTTTATTTAATTAATTCTTAAAATTCATATTTCTCCTTTTCTGATTTAAATAAATCAAATATTTGAGTCAAATTAGTCAAAATATCCTAATCATCCTAGCTAATTAATCTTGATTAAATCTAATCTAATGCATGTCACATCCTCTAGATAATCCCACTTGCACAAATAAATCCATTTATTGATTTATTAAAATCAGCATTTGCACTCAACATGGCATCTTCCATCAAGTTTGAATTCAAAACCAAGTGGGCATGTACATCCAAAAAAGCAATTAATAAACTCTTACATGTCCCCCACTCAACATTTACTCTCAAATTTGAATTTGAAATTTCCCCCTCTTGGGCACATTTCCCAAATCTTGCACATGCATCAACCACTCACAAGATGACAAGTGTCTCCATCTCATTGGCCAAATCTTTAGTCCCACATCCTCCATTTTTGTCATTCTTAGCATTCGAGAATCTACAAATCGAGGCATGATTCTTCAAGCAAATCCTCCACAATCTCCACAATCCCTTGCAAAGTCACTCTCCTTGAGAACTGATTTTTCCCATCTTACTCCACCATCATCATTGGCATTATATCATTTATCTTATCTTAAGCAAGGGTTGGGAAAGGGCTTCTTTCCATAGAAGCACCAATCCAATATGAGATGACTTCATGTTTTTCATGTGTTTATTTTGCTTGCTTTTTTCATTTGTTTGCATTTGAAAGCATTGATGAATTATTTCATATGGATGTTGTTATTTTCTTTGTTTTAAACTAACCATGCTAATGTTTGTTGTTTGTTTTGAGCAAATGCAGATTTCACCATCTATAGATTGTGACATGTAGAGGGTTTTACACTAGTATATTGGTTGCAGGGTTCATAACACCAAATTTTTTCCAACGTGCAATTAGTGTAATGGAAACCTTGTGGTATTTTGGAGAGTATGAATATAATGAAAGACACCTTCAAAATTTAGTACAACTTTAAGTTAGAGTAAAATTGCATTTCAATTTCATCATATTATAAAAAAGAAAATGCACAAATTAATCGCAGGTTGGAAAACACAGTGGGTTGTTAGTGATATGATTGTGCTTGTTCTAAGATCATGGGTGGGGGTTTGTGGAGGATTTTCAAGTGGGGGATATATAAAAAAAATCAAATTAACTTGAGGGGTGAGTAACTAATTAAGTTGTTACATGTAGAGGATTTCAGGGGAGAGGGAGGGGTAGGTGGGGAGAGGTTTCTTGTGTGTGTGACATAGAGGGAGGGGGAAGGAGATAGGAATTGGTGGGGAAATATGGTGAAAGAGGAAGGTTAGGAGGGATGGTGAGAGAGGAGAGATAAAGAGAAGTATCAAGGGATGTGGGGAGGGAGAGTTCTAGCAAGTTAGGATGGGAGGGATAAAGGGAGAGAGAGAAAATTAGGGAGACATGGAGAGGTAGGTAGAGAGAGGTAAGGTTGAAGTAATAGAGGAAGTAGATAGAGAGGTGGGGTGAGATGTATTAAGGGAAAGGTAGGTAGAGAGGGAGATGGTAATTAGAGATAGAGAGATGGAGAGAGGTAGGTAGAACTTTTTTTGTTTTTTATTTGAGTTCTTATACATTTAAAATCATGCAAATCATGGACACATGAAAGGATTTCAACATGGTATTGGGTGAAAAATTTATTTAGTATTGAGTATTATTTTTGTCTAACCTAGATGGTTTATTTCGAATATGAATTAGAATAGTTCATTTTTAAAGTCACTCCACATAGCTATCAACTTTTCAACTAAAATTTGGCATTCAAAATCTACCAAATTCAAAAATTTTATCTTCTTTCACTAGATTTTTCTCATTTTATCCAACACTAGTCATATTTATCAAGAAAAACAAATAATATGAGTGTCATAGAAAAAAGGATCATTTTCTTGATATGGGATTAATTCATGATAAATTTGACTTAATAAGGTCTTAATCTAGTGTTGTGAGGCATTTTATGCATCCACATTAGGTCTTAGACCCTTGAAAATTGAATAACATTCTTTTAACGACGTCTTGTAAAGATGTTGTAAAGTGTTGTATGATACTTTCATGCTTTTCTAGACTTAGTTAACCTATTTCTTCCTAATTCAACACTAGAAAATGTGTTTAATAATATTATTACGTCAATCTAGAAGGTTTTTAAATTAAACTTAATGATAAACTAGTGTTGTAATGTGTCGTGCACACTCACATTGGTTCTTGTGCCTTCCTAGGCTATATGGACCTCATTTTATTGTTGCAAAGTGTATTTAAATCACACTTTCACATTGATTTCTATGTCCCAAGCCCTATTTGACATTCGCATCACCACTAATAGGCCCCTATAAATCCATATTGTGCATCTCGAGGCCTAAATTGATCAAATACCCGACAAGGTTGCATTTTAGACCTTATTTCCTTATCTATTGGCATCCGAGTTGTCAAAATAGCCCCTATGTGACCCATTCTCCATACATTGAAAATAAGTCCCATCCAGGTGGGGTGAATAAGTCTCATTTGACCCAATTTTAAGTTTTAGCAAGAATAAAGTGAAATTTGAGTTTAATTTTGCTTCATGTCAGCCTTATGGATCTAATTAATGGGAAAATAAGGTGAATTTCCTATAAAAGTACCTCTTTTAACTCATTTTTACATCAATTAACTGAATTCACATCAATTCTTCATTATTCATCCACCAATATTTCATCTCAAGTCAAGCAACTTAGGGTTTTATCATTGCAATATATCAAGAAAGCTTCTAAAGATATTCAAGGGTTGAATCTTCATGTTTTGTTGTATACTTTCAAGATATATTTGTAGACACGTAAAATTAGCATTATGCATAATCATATTGCATTCAAGTTTATATATCAATCACCTAAAGTAATTAGCTTAAATCAAATAAATCAAACTTGATCCTATCATCGTCCCTTTAATTAAATAAATCAGGACTTTATTTAATTGAAATCCAATTCATTCATCTCACTTTGATTTGATTTAAATCCCTAAATCATGTCAAACTGGTCAAATCATCCTAATCATCATTAATTTAATCTAACCATGATTAAATGCTAATCTCACCCACTTGCATTCTCTAGATTATGCCACTTGCATAAATAAATCAATTTATTGATTTATTAATACCAATATTTTCACTCAACATGGCCCTCGAGTTTGAAAATCATGACAAGTTGATTTGTCCCTCGAACATTGCATTTATTGCTCATTTTCTTGTCCCCCTCTCTAAATTTATTGCCATATTTGAATTCAAATTCTCCCTGTCATAGGCACACTTCCCAAATCTTGCACATGCATCAACCACTCACCACTTGACAAGTGTCTTCCTCTCATTTGTCCAATCTTAGTCCCAGATCCTCCATGTTTGGCACTCTTAGCATTTGAAAATCTATAAATAGAGGCTTCATCCTCAAGCAAATCCTCCACAACTCCACAATCTTTATGCAAAGTCATTCTCTTCACATGGAGAACTGATTTTTCCCATTGCATCCTCATCACCAAACTTATCAAGGATTGGGAAAGGGCTTCTTTCCACATCAAAGAAGCACCAATCCACTATGGGATAGATATGTATCTTATTTCTTTCATGCTTTCAATTTAGTTTGATTTTCTATCATGTTTAGGAAACATTTCACATTATTTCATAGGAGTATTTAGAAAATTTGTATGCGGGTATGTCCAGGATCATGATGGGCCAAAAAGATGCAATAATATGGGTATTTGTAGGGTATGTGGCTAATGACTTTTTTTTTACCCAAAATTGATGAAACGAAAAGGGTTTTTAAAGGAGATTCTCAGCTTTCCACCAATATAAATTACACTTTAATTTGAATTTAATAAATAATTATTATTCATTTTCTATTAGAATTACGACTAAAGACCTGCTCGATAGGCTGATTGAAAAACATCTATAACTTTCAAATGGTATCACACTTTTTGAATCCAAAACATCCATCACATTCTATGCTTCACATACTATAGGATTAAAAAAAGAAAAAATAAATTTCAATAAGTTTTGACCAAGTTTTAAGGTTGTCAGACATACGAATTTTTATATTTTTTAAAAGTTGTAATAAAAAAACCATAAATAATTATTTACTTGAAAAAATTACAAAAATATATGCAAAACATCCGGACATGAGTCCTCTACTTATATATAAAATCTTATAAAAAAATATTATCATTTTATTATGGTTAGGGTGGTCAGACAAAAACCTATTTCTTATTTTTTCCCTGAAATTTAAGTACTACTACATTGAAATTTCAAATTTTCACCAAATAGATTTTATTTATTTTTAAATAAACCTAGTGGTTTAGAAACTAATTCAATTTTCTATAGATTCTATTCTTACATATTTTTGAAATAATATAGATAACATATTCAAATTTTTACGTCGAGTTGCCTAACACTATTTTTTTCTAAATTTTTTGCCACTTAAGGGCCTATTTTTTCCATGATGATCCTGCACATACCCATGCACTTACCTTCTTTATGGAGTTTAGGATGTTTGCGCAAAGACTAACAAAGGTACAAATGAACAACAAAGGAACAAGGTACAAAACAAAGGGAAGCAAGGAGAAGGCTACCAAAGGAAAACGAAAGGAGGAGGATATTTTGAAAAAAACTAAAGTATTTTTAAATGCTTTAAGTGTTTGTTCAACGCTTCTTAAAGAAATTGTTTATCTTTTCATTTTAGGACACTAATTTTTGTTTGGGTTTAAAAAGAACACTTTGGTTTTTTGCAAAGCCTAAAATGAACTTTAGGATCACAACTTACTAGATTTTGTTTGGGATTAACAAATTGAACAGGGCAATTTCTCACACTTCATTTGGTGCTTTAAAAAATAAATCAAACCATTGCTTTGAAGGATAAAATTAATGTGTGCTTTCAATGTTTTGTAATTATTTACACAAAGTATTATCATCAAAAGATGTATGCACTTCTCTCGCTCCTCACGGAGATCTTGAGAATCAAAAGGATTTTGGTGACATTAAGTTACATAAATAATTTCCCATACACACTTCAATTTGGGTTTAAAATTGAACATCTTGTGCGAGTGTGAGTAGAGCATCATCGCGTATATTCACTCTCTTTGAGTCGTCAAAGATTGATCGAGTTACGGATTGTGTCTTTTCTTGCTTTTCTTTATCCTAGAGGGCCTGCCTTGGGGAAAAAGTACTCACCCAAGGGAATGACTCAACCGGTAACCCTCTAAAGCCAAGAGTATTTCCAACTGGGATATAAATGTGGATATTGGAAGAAACACCAATATCACACGGTTGATTTTGACAAGATGGATCCAAAAGGGGACTCTTCTCGTATGGGTCAATCTCCAAGAACAAAAAGTCTGAACTAGAACCCTTGTTTGTAGTGGCCTATTGATCCATTGAGCGAGTTTATCGAGTAGTGCATTAGAACTTAGATTCCAAGAAGTTACTTGCCATGTCCAATCTTGGTTGAAATATAGAGGTTAAGACTTCATTCTTAACATACCTTTATATTTTGTCCTTGGTTGCATGTAAAATCATCTCTTCTACTATGAAGGGCATGAGGCAAGCCCACTAAAAAAATGTACCAATTGAGCTAGGGTGTTACATTGCTTGAAAACATAGTGATGTATTCGAAAACATTTGCAAACAAACACTTAACAATATCATTCAAATTTCAAACCCTTTTGGAGACAAATGCCATTGACGCAATCCATATGTTATTGCTTTCCCTTGGGATTCACATCCTTAGAGGTTTCTAAACATTGGATTATATCTCAATTTGTCTCCTTAAGTAAACAATAGGAAACCCTTGCCTTAAGTTCATTAAATTTCCACATAACATATCTTGTGGAGTTTGAAGAAATTAAGACATTGAACATCTTAGTTTGAAAACTTAATCAAAGAAAGTTTTTTTGGTAAAATAAAGCAATTAAGAAAAGCTAAGCAAAATCAATTTTCATGTGTGATCGGAGACTCACAAATCCCAAAGAAAAAAATCATTGGAAATCCAAAAATGAATGTTCAAATGAAATCATTTCTTGGTCACAAAGGTCTTTAGGAAGCATATGAATGCTCTTCAAGACCTAGGTCTAGGAAAACAAAGTGTCTTTTTAGGTTCACCTAAGGATCAAAACAAATCAAGCCTCTTTCATCCATCTTTCAAAACATCAAATCCATCTCACAAATCATGTTTTGGAAAATTTTGAAATCATCCTTGATACTAGGATTTGTGGAAAAATAAAAAATCATCCAAAACATTCAGACCATATCCTTCAAAACATTACCAAAATCACCTTTGGATAGGAATGTGTAAATGAATCCTTTTGCATATCCTTAGTAAAAGTTATCCAAATCATCTTTCCTAGCTCAGTATATGTAGATGAATCCTTCTCCATATGCTTAGAAAAAGCTATCATCTTGTTTGAATAGGTGTGGGTAGATGCATCCTTCTCCTCACACATATTCAAACAGTCATCCTTTTAACAAATCCACCCCTTAGATCATTATCAAACATCTTAGGGTTTGTTTGTTCAAAATCAAAACAAAGTCAAAATCAAAGTCAATGAGAAAATCCCAAATCCCAAATCCAATCAAATCCAAGTCCTAAAGCCTAGTATCTCATTCAAGATTTATCAAAAGCCAAAACATTCATATCATTTATCATCATATCATCACCTTTGATCCCCAAAAAGCATCCTAAAACTTTCACTTTGGGACATAAAATAGAGATTAATCCAAAGAATCAAGAGATTCATCTCCCATATTCTAGAAGATTGATCCCCGTTTTATGGTTCTAACTAGATCTCAATAGAAGAAGAGTATGGAAGCCAACAAAGAAACACTCACTTCAAGTGATCTTAGCCAAACCACTCCTAAAATGAATCTCATTAGGGATGGAAATCTCACAATTAGCCTTCTAACATCATCGCAAAACCCACAAGAGGAAGCCCAAGTAGAGGATCTTACCTTTGGAATGTCTCACGAAGAAATAGCTGAAATGCTCCAAAATCTGGACAACCATAGAATCATCAACATCATGATGAGACTTAACCCTTCGTTGTACATGCTTGAACTAGAAAAAAAAGGGGCCAAGTTGCCTTCATATTTTGATGTGAGCACTATAGTAGAGACATCTTTTCCACCAATCTCATCCACCATCCCCATTTCATCTACACCCGCATCTCAAAACATCACAGAGAATATTCTGCAAATCACAACATCATTTGCTCCAACCCAACCCAACATTAACAAGGGAAACACATTTCTCAATGCTCTTCAATCACATACCCCCTGTTAATAATCAAAGTTTGGATGCAAACACCACATTGGAACAAAACATCCCCCAAAATCCATTGCACAAAAATGTTCATCTCACCTTACACTATGACCCATCATCAACATTTTTTCACAGAGCACCACAAACACATCTTCTCACAAACTCACAAGAAGAGTGAGATATGCTCGGACCAGGGGGCATATTCGACACCACACAACAACTAACACCCCTTACATTTCCACCTATCCCACCATTGCCATTATCATCCACTCTAGTCCTTTGTTTGAGGTTGCCTCCCCTACCAAGTATCAATCAAACCACTATCCCAACCATCAATCAAAGCATCACACCAAACACTCAAATTTTATCATTGATATCGCAACAACAAACGATAAATACACAAGCAATGGCAACACCATCAAACACACCCTTAACATCACAAAGCATGGTCTCACAATGACCAATCACATCAATACCACTATCCAACACTCAAAATATCAACACAACATCATCATCTACCACCATTCCAAATCCACCACCACCTCCACCACAACCAACATTCACCACATCAAACCAATTTGATGCAGCATTACAAGCCACTTTTCAATGAGGATACCAACAAGTGTAGAAACAAAAAGCCGGGCAACAAGCTGCTCAAGTTGCACAAGCTACCAAAGCTGCACAATCTGCATTACAAGCGCAACAAGCACAACAAGCCCAAGCTTTATTGAAACAACAACAACAACAAGCTGCCCAAGCTGCACAAGCATTGCAAGCACAAAGAGTCACTCAAGCACAACTTTTATTACAGAAAGAAGCCGCACAAGCGCAAGCCCAAACTCAAGCGCAATATCAATATCAAGCACAACAAGCACAAGCACAACCAGAACTTCTTGCACAAGCAACACAATTGCAAGCATATCAACAAGCATTAAAGAAATACCAAGAGCAACAAGCAGTAGCAGAATTAGAAGCCCAACAACAAGCATTGTGGGAATAGTAGCAAGCACAACAACAAGCATTGTTGGAGTAGCAACAAGCGCAACAACAAGCACAAATCCTAGTGCAACAACAACATGATCAACAACAGGCATCATTCATACAAAAGCAAGTAGAAGCCTACTTCACTCGACAAAACATGCAGATACCATCAAACACTACACTGACCAACCCATCCACCCAACCAACAATTTAAACACCACAAAAAACTTTCATCCACCCCCTGATCCCCAGAATGATGTGAAAACACAACTTAGGTTGCTCTCACAACAAGTGCTTGACCTTCAATCAAGGCGGACAACCAAAATGCAAAGCAACTTGTGTCCCTATCCATTTGATAGAAGCCTAGACGTGAAACCATTCCCTAAGGGATTTGAAATCCCAAAGTTTGACAAGTATCGAAGGATGGGAAACCCTGAAGATCACATCAAGGAATTCTAGGTTCATTGTATGGAGGTCACATATGATTATACTTATCTGATGTGGCTATTCCCTAGGAGCTTGGTAGGTCCCATTATAGAATGGTTTTCCCACTTACCTTCAGGCATTAGAACATTCAAAGAAATCAGAGATGAATTCATCAGGAACTATGGATGTAACATCGCAATGTATGTCAGTCTCAAAGAATTATACACTCTAAAACAAGGAAAGAATGAATCTTTTGCTTCATTCCTTCAACGATGGTGATCCAAGGCCAATTGGAGCAAGTGGACCATGCCAGAAGAACAACAAGTCTACACAATCATAGCCAACCTTGAAAGCCACCTATCATTTCATCTCAAGGTTTAGGGAATCACCACATATGAGCAATTAATCTCTAAGGCACTTAGCATCGAAAGAGCCCTTGTGACCCAACCTGCCGAATCAATGTCATATCACGAACCGCAAAACAACCGCCCATCATCTAATTACAATGATAAACCTCGTACATGGGTGAGAAACAAGAACATCACTAATGATGGCGTCGTCGATCCCAAGGTGGTCATTAGTGGTCCACGCCAAAATACACCTACACAGCAAATCCAACCACAATGCCAAAACACTCACCACACAACATACCAACCCAATAATCCCACAATCAATAACCTCACTAACCAAAGAGGACCACCCCAACACAAAACTTATCCAAAATGTAAATACGCCATTTTGGGTGAACCATTAGAGGACATAATGAAAAAGTTGATTGCCGAAAAACTCATCCAGCCTCCTACATTCAAAAATTACCAAGAACCGGATGTCAAATCCACTTGGTACAACGAGAATAAACTTTGTGAATTTCAAAAAATAAAATGTCACACCACAAACAATTGCATGAGACTCAAAAACATCATCCAAGATCTAATTGACAAGAAAATCATAAACGTGGAGCAACCCTTGGGAAATCAGGACCTTAAAATCTACACGAATCTGATGCTGAATCATGGAAACAAAAGAAAAAAATGGTAATAAAGGGAAAGGAAATGTAAATCATGTCTATGAATCTGTTGTTGCCTCACTAAATGAAGACTGCATGGGCATCACTATCAAGGGCACCCATGTCGAAGATTGTGGAGTCACCATTATAGGATCATCCCAACCAAATAGAGTCCCTACATCAAGAGCTATTCCGTATAGCTACAATGTTGTAGACCAAATCAAAAGAATTCCAGCACACATCTCCATCATGGAGTTGTTAAAAATCTCATCAATGCATAAAAAGATCCTTGAGGAAGCATTAGCCTCATCCACTGTCCCCGGAGATCTCGATGTGGAGCAATTCCAAGCTATGGTCACAAATATCATAACACCTAATCTCCTTACATTTTCTGACCAAGATTTCCCTGTGCAACCATCTCACAACCACACACTTCACTTGGAAGCCATTTTAAACAAAAGAAAAATAAAAAGGGTCTTGGTGGATGGAGGTGCGGGTTTGAACATCTGTTCTCTTAGCCTCATCAAGCAGATGAAAATATCAGAAGATTCTATCAACAAAGGCAAGGGCATCAAGATTAGAGCATATGATGACCAAGAAAGAGTGTCTTAGGGCACAATTAAGCTCCCTATCCAAGTAGGGCCAACACTCATGGAAACAACATGTCAGGTCTTGGACCTCGAATTGCCATACAATATCCTCCTGGGATGCCCATGGATTCATGCGATGAAAGCGGTAGCATCAACCTTCCACCAATGTGTGAAATTCACACATAATGGACAAGAGGTTATTGTCCATGGAGATCTTTAGCCATTTCCATATTGCAAGAATCTTGAAGCCAAGTATTACAAAATTCCCCAAGTGCCAAAAAATGATGAGGGACCATCCACACAATACATCGATCCCACCACTCTCACGTCCACTTCTACGAGAGAGACACCCACCATTCCCACTATATCCGACATAAAGCTCATCATCCAGGAGGACAGTTGTGGAAGTTACAGGCTCCCTAACAATGCTTTTGTGATAGGAGAGTTACCACAATCTCCTAGATCACGAGGACACCCACAAGAAAATCAAGCTTCCACATCACAAACGTATCCTGAGGATTATCCTGAATTCACAATATGGGGAGACCTTGGTCATGAGGTCATTGAAGCAAATCCATCTCACATGCTGTATCAAGATGAAAGATTGGTAGCTAATTTACCAATGGACGAAAGAAGCAAAGGCCTACACATGATGCTTGCAACAGGCTATGACCGAAATCAAAGACTAGGACAAAATGACAATGGGCTCATAATACCTATCATGCCAGAGACGTGACCCATAACAAATCTTGGTATTGGATGTGCCACTCTGAGAATAACCATACGTGGTTGGAGTCCTCTGGTTAGAGCCGATAATGTTTCTCCTCAGCCAGTACTAGTACAAGTACACTCACCAATAGTCACAGGTAGGGAGACACATAATTTTATAACTGAGCCCTATATTAGTAGCGATGAAAACAATACCTTATCCAATCTACCTAGGCTATTCAAATAAACTACCCTGTGTATGATTAGTACCATATCCTTTGAACTAGATAGTCAAAATCATGAGATTCATTTAGTCTACCCCCAACTGATCGACTATGACCAACGAGGACCACCAGTTCTCAATGCATTCAAAAATGATGAAGAGCTCTCAGAATTCATGGGATTGAGGGATAACATTCTAGATGGAGATCACAAGGTAGGATTTATAATAGAGTTGGACACACACGCCTATTACGGGGAAACGATTGAATCCTTCAGTCACAAAAGTGAGAAACTAAGAATCATATCCAAGTCCTTGAGTGAAAACCACATTATGGCACTCTCTAACAAGAAAATAGTAAAAAGAAAGGATGTATCCAATGGTGAAAACCTCTCAGAGGTGCTTGAGGATGAAGGATTCAATCTTCCCCTAAGAGCTATTCATCAAAAGAAGTCAGTAGTCTTGGCCGAAAAATGCAACCCAGTCAACCTAGGAATAGAGGAGACCCCACATATCACATTTTATGCTAAACCACTATTATCAGAAGAGCAAGAACTCCTAGTTGCATTCCTAAAGGAAAGACAAATAAACTTCACATGGAGTTATACTGATATGCCAGGGCTTGATCTAAAGACTATGGTCCACCACTTAGCATTGTATCCAAATGCAAAACCTATCAAACATAAGCTTCACAAAATGCATCCTCAAATCACTTTGTTAGTCAAAATGGAGCTTAAAAAATTGTTAGATGTAGGATTCATTCGACCAATTGATTATCTAGAATGGGTGTCAAATTTGGTACTTGTTTCAAAACTTGACGGAGCCATCAGAATCTGTACAGACTTTAGAGATTTGAACAAGGCATGTCCCGAGGATGATTTCCCGCTTCCCAATATCGACATGATTGTAGACATGACAACAAGACATCAGATGCTATCACTAATGGATGGATTTTTAGGATACAACCAGATTATGATAGTAAAAGAAGATCAACACAAGATGGCTTTCACTTGCCCATGGTGGACCTACTATTGGAACATGATGCCATTTGGCCTAAAGAACACAGGAGCAACCTATCAAAGGGCCATGACACTAATATTCCATCATATGATTCACAAAATAGTCGAAGACTATGTCGATGACATCCTAGCAAAGTCAAGAAAAAGACAAGATCATATAGCAACCCTAAGTGCCATCTTTGACAGATGGGAGGAATACAAAGTCAGATTAAATCCCTAGAAGTGCATCTTCGGCGTACAATCAGGTAAACTACTAGGATAAATAGTGTCCATGAGGGGTATCGAGGTGGATCTGGAAAAAGTAAAATCAATCCTCTAGATGGAAGCACCAAAGACATTAAAGCAACTGAGAGGCCTCCAGGGCTGACTTCAATCCATCCGACGGTTCATAGCATAACTAGAAAACAAGTAGAACCCATATTCGCACCTACTCCAGAAGGGGGTAGTATACAAATGGGATATAAAGTGCGAAGAGGCATTTAACAAAATCAAGGAATATCTATTGACACCACCAGTGTTAATGCCACCTATCCCAAAGAAGCCATTGATCTTATACGTGTCACCAACAGTAGCAGCCCTTGGAGCTCTACTAGCTCAGCATGATGAAAATGGAATAGAGAGGGCTATCTACTATATTAGCAGAACAATGGTCAGTCATGAGCTAAATTACTCATTCATTGAGAAAGCTTTCCTAGCCGTAGTGTTTGCATCCCAAACCTTTAGACATTACATGTTGGCACACAAGATAAATCTCATTGCAAAAATTTATCCCCTCAAGTATCTCCTATCAAAGGCAATGCTCACAGGAAGAATGGAAAAGTGGGTAATGATATTGTCAGAGTATGACATTGATTATGTTCAGCGAAAAGCCATTGAAGGTCAATTTATTGTAGATCAACTAGCAAAAGCACCCATTTATTCTGAGAACCCTCTTGTCTCAGAATTCCTAGATGTATCCATTTTTAACCTCAATGTAGCGGACCACTGGAAACTATACTTCAATGGTTCATACATGCAACATGGATCAAGAGCTGGTGTCTTCTTCATCACTCCACAAGGGGATTGCATACCGAAGTCATACAAATTGGAATTTCCTTGCACCAACAACATCACAGAATATGAGGCTTTGACAATAGGCATTAGGACAGCAATGCAATGGAATATCATAGCCCTCAAAGTCTATGGAGACTCTTAGTTGATCATAAATTAGGTCAATAATGAATACCAGACAAAGGATGACAAGCTAACCTTATACAAGAAATTGGTGGAAACTTTAATGGAATCCTTCATCGACATAACATTTGAGTAGATTCCAAGAACCAACAATAGAGCTACTGATGCCATGGCTACAATTGGGTCTCTAGTAGACATCCCTCACAATGTACCGAAATATGAATTTTTGATCGAGTAGCTTCTCGTTCCCACATTCGAGGTACTAGAATCAGAATATGTGTGTCAAATTATTGGTCCTAGTGATCCTTGGTATCACGACATCTACACATATATTTGCATAGGAGTCATACCCGCTGACCTACCATCGAGCCTAAAATAAACCTTTATCAAAAAGGCATCTAGATTTGTCATCCTAGGTGATACCTTATACCGTAGAAGCATAGAGGGTATTTTACTACAGTTTCTAAATGTTGAGGAGGCATTAACCGCTCTAATTGAGGTTCATAACAGTATTTGTGGCTCACACTTGAGCGAAATAACCATAGCCAAGAAACTGCTGAGGTTGGGGTACTATTGGCCCACAATGGAGCGAGAAGCACATGATCATGCTAAAAGGTGTTTACAATGTCAGTAGCATGGGGACCTCATCCATGCTCCAGCTCAAGAGCTTCACCTGATCGTCACACCATGGCCCTTTTCACAGTGGGGACTCGACCTCATTGGGAAAATCTCACCCACCTCATCCAATGGCCACAAATTCATTATAACTGCAACTGAGTACATCACAAAGTGGGTGGAAGCCATACCCATGACGTATATCACTGAGAAGAAAATCTCAAAATTCATCCTGAACTATCTCATCTGTCATTACGGTGTTCCACAAGCCATTATCTTAGATAATGGGACACCATTCAAGAACTGGGAGGTTTGCGACTTGTGCGAGAAATTCAAAATCTAGGATCGCTTCTCTACGCCATACTATCCCCAAGGCAATGGCCAAGTAGAAGCCACGAATAAAACCATCCTCAAAATCCTCAAGAAAACAGTCAATGGCGCAGGTCGTGACTGGCATCTGTAGCTTAATCCCGCCCTCTGGGCTTATCGAACCAGCATCCACACACCCACTAGTGCCACCTCTTTCTCCTTGGTCTATGGATCAGAAGTCGTACTCCCCATTGAGATCGAGCTCCCATCCGTTAGAATATCAATGCAAAATCTCATCACTAATGAGGACTATCAGGTGTCAAGATTAAACGAGCTGGAGTTATTGGATGAGAGATGCATAGATGCTTTGAATCATCTGCAAGTCTATCAAAAATGACTCAAACGAAGCTACAACAAGAAGATCAGAAGCAGGACTTTCCAATTCAGAGAATTGGTCTTAAAAGAAAATCAGAAGAATGTGCCAAATCCCAGCAGCCAAGGCAAGTTCAAACCCAATTGCTTAGGGCCTTTCATTGTCACAACAAGCTATAAATCAGGGGCATATCAGTTATCAACACCAGAAGGGGAACCTCTACAAGGGCCCATGAATAGGTCCCATCTCAAAAAAATTTATGCCTAATTCTTTCAAGGCATAGAACCAAAAAATCCAAAAAATTAGAAAAAGTATTGAAGAAATGGTTACTTCTGCAAAAACCTGGCAAACAGGTGTCTTGGTAACAACAAAAAAAGGATCAAAAAAATCAACCTCTAGTGAAAACCACTTTGGTGGCACTTTGGGCAAGTACCTTGGTGAAAACCTGGCAAATAGTCACCTTGTGTAAATAAGCACTTTCCATCCACCAGGACCTTTATAGCTTGTTCATCATTATCCCTCCATTTTTCTCCCATCATCCATCGCATTCAGGTCTACATCCATCACTCATCCACTCGCATCCGCACCATAGCTTGGTCCTGTGTTCATATCATGATCCCTCCTAGTACTACTTGGCCCATCCTCAAGGACAACTTGTCCTGCCTTTATTGAAGTAGTCTATTACATCACGCTGGTGGCACGTTCTCATCAGATCAGATTTGTGTATGGTCTTAAAGTCCTCAAAATCAAAAAATCTAGAAACATGAGAAAATCAGAAAATCCAAAAACATCAGATAATTAGAAAATACAAAAACATTCAAAACATATCAAAATCCAAAAACAGGTCAAAAATTCATTTAAAAAAACCAAAAATAGGGTCGACTTGTTGAGCTACGTCATCTCTGAGCATGAACGTAGGCAAGGTTGATCTTTGATCATCCCCCGAGATATTTAGGTCAGTCCTTTAGGAGTCAATCATAATAAACTGACATTTCATCATGTATATCTTCATCTGTAAATCGGTCAAGTCATCAGTCAAACTACATGGTCTTTGCGTGTATAACATAGGCAAGGCTAATCTGTTGATTAGCCATCGAGGCCCCTAGGATAGGTCTTTAGGTTAGTATCTTGGTCAAAATCTCAGAAAATCCCAAAAACATTGGAAAACCAAAAATTAAAACATTTTTAATTTTTTTGAAAAATACCAAAAATAGCCTCCAAACATTGCAAAACATCAAAAACATCCAAATATTTGAAAAAACCTATCCACCTCATCTCGCTTGCACCTGCAATAAACACCATTCATAATAAACTGATCATCATCCTCAACCTTTGGTGAAACAGTTAGAAACAAGTCTAGCAGGTTAAAAGTAAAACTCAAAAGCGTCAAGTCTCAAGTCTCAGTCAGTATGTAAAAAATTTGGTCAAGTCTTTGTGTCGATAGTCCATCATCCAAACAGTCCCATATCAATCATCTGATAACATCATGTCCTAGGATGAATCCTTCCCACAAGGGGCATTATTTATCAGAAAGAACACTTTGGATAAATGAAATGATGTGCCGCCATCCACTAACATGTCCTAAGATGTATCCTTCCTACAATGGGCATTATCTTTTGGCAATAAGTTTTGGTTCTTATCCTTAAAAACACATTCCCTTTTGGTTAGCGGTATTGAAGCACATCAACTTGTTTGTGCGCTTTATCTTTTTCTTTTGACTTATCTTATTGCGCTCAGTCCAAGGACCTCTTGATGATATCCAAATGAAGGATATAGAGAGATAGGAATGGGGCAACGATCTTTATCTTTTTTCTGCTGTGCTTGTTGGACATTCTTGTAAAATAACTTGGTGAATACTTGCTTTGTTAGGTATGCCCTAGCAAGGTTTCGTATGTCAAGTGTGAACAAGAATGCTCCTATCTGCTTGTTGAGTCAAAGTCCATCGCACTAGGTACAACGCCATCCTGGTTCTTTATACCTTGATGCATCGTACCTATGTGTGTTATCAAACATAAGGTAAGTACCCCTTTAAAATCCCAATCCTTGATAAGCGAATCATCATCATCATCATTTATCATCATCATCATCATCTATCATCATCATCATCTCTAATAAAGTCTCGTCAGATCATGGACTTGTGGGATCCTCTTGTCATCTCATTTTCACACTAACATCATGATCACCAATGCATCCATCCTGCATCTAGAAAACTGTCAGCATACCACATATCATTCATATCATACATAATAGGAAACATCGATCATTTCACATGCATTGCATTTGCATCATCATCATAATATAGATTTGTTAGTCTAAGCATCTCATAAATCATCCATTGCATAATCACAGCATATCACATCATTCACATCATCCATCTCATCCACCATCACATCATATAATCATTTAAGTTGTTTAAGATAATATATATTTGTTATTCTAAGCATCTTAAACTCATCTCATTTGCATCATGATCCATAACCATCCATTTTGAACCTCTTTATTGTGAGATCGACCCTCAAATCAAACTTTTTCGCTCGATCTCTCGAGGGGGCAATGTACTAGTGTACTTCTTTCCACTGGGGCATCAAAAAAATCAGATTTTTTTTTAATTTTGATCGCGGCAAGTTTATTCTTTGAACCAACGCAACAAGTACATTGCTTCAAAGAGGGGAAAAATGTAGACACGCAAAATTAGCATTATGCATAATCATATTCCATTCAACAAATAAATCAAGTTTATTTATCAATCTCCTAAAGCAATCAGCTTAAATCAAATAAATCAAATTTGATCCTATCATCATCCCTTTAATTAAATAAATAAGGACTTTATTTAATTGAAATCCAATTCATTCATCTCACTTTGATTTGATTTAAATCCCTAAATCATGTCAAATTGGTCAAATCATCCTAATCATCATTAATTTAATCTAACCATGATTAAATGCTAATCTCACCCACTTGCATTCTCTATATTATGCCACTTGCACAAATAAATCAATTTATTGATTTATTAAAACCAATATTTTTACTCAACATGGCCCTCAAGTTTGAAAATCATGACAAGTTGATTTGTCCCTCCAACATTGCATTTATTGCTCATTTTCTTGTCCCCCTCTCTAAATTTATTGCCATATTTGAATTCAAATTCTCCCTGTCATGGGAACACTTCCCAAATCTTGCACATGCATCAACCACTCACCACTTGACAAGTGTCTTCCTCTAATTTGTCCAATCTTAGTCCTAGGTCCTCCATGATTGGCACTCTTAGCATTTGAAAACCTTTAAATACAGGCTTCATCCTCAAGGAAATCCTCCACAACTCCATAATCTTTATGCAAAGTCATTCTCTTCACATGGAGAACTAATTTTTCCCATTGCATCCTCATCACCAAACTCCTCAAGGATTGGGAAAGGGATTCTTTCCACATCAAATAAGCACCAATCCACTATGGGATAGATATGTATCTTGTTTCTTTCATGCTTTCAATTTAGTTTGATTTGCTATCATGTTTAGGAAACATTTTGCATTATTTCATAGGAGTATTTAGCAAATTTGTATGCACTTATCTTCTTTATGGAGTTTAGGATGTTTACAGATTTGAGAGGTGCTCAAAATATCATCATGGAAAGGTAATATATTCCATTATTGCATGTTTCATTGTATTCTTTCATCATTTTGGTTTAATTACCTAAACAGGATTTGACCAAGGCAAACTCCCATGCCCTAACATTCAACATCTCTCTCTTGCATTGTGTATTTGCAAATTTAGGTCCTTTGGAAGCTTGGAAATCATTGTAGATGAAGTTGTAAATTTTTTAAAGTCCCCTCTTCATTCGACAAGTCAAAGAATCAACAAAATCTCATTTTTAGACCCGTAAATTAGAGTTTTAGAAGTGAACACCTATAGAACATCCAACTGCAGATCAGAAAATTTAGAATCCACCTTTGAAAATTTAGAAATTTAAAAATGGACTCATTCAAAATGGGTGGAGAATGAGTGCCACCCCAAGGTCAATTTTTGGATTTTTACATTTTTAGATACCCTTTTGTCAGAAACGGGTTCTAGTACAGTTTGGCAGAACTGGGACTGATTCGCCCAGAATGGAAAATGAGTCCTTCAAGGCCTAAAAAATAGCATCAACAACATTTCAAATTTAATTTATAGTCTTCATCAAAGTTCTAGGTGCACACTTTCAGTCTGATTCATTTCTATTACATTTTTCCATTCATTTGTAGGTGATTTTGTATTACACAATGTGTTTTCAAACAGTTCTGTTTCCTTTAGTTTTTATTCATTATCCAATCAATCTTATTAGTTTCTTGCATTTAAACATTGCATCTAGGAATTTTTTATCCCTTTTTCATGCATATCATACTAATCTTTGAATGTAAACATAAGCATTTTTGGACCCGTCTATCTCCTTTTAGGTGAAAAGCCCTAGAAGTGCTATAAAGAAAGAAGGTCCCAAAAATCTATGTTTCATTTGGTGAACCTGCATTTCAAATGCTTTCTTGTCTGATTTGGAGTACTTTCATCATCATAGATCTAGCTTCCATTAGGGTTTGCATGATTCATTTGCATGATAGGTGTTAAATTTTGCATTCATAAAAATGTGCATAATAGGTTGCATTGTTGCATCTTTAATCATTGAAAAGTTCTAAAATTATACATTTTTCACTTAGGACTACATCATAGAACTCAGAAATGATAAAAATACCTCACAAATTTCTGAAAATTCTAAAAAAAAATTATACTGGGACTCATTCGCCACCCTGGGCGAATCAGTCGCTTTTGACCCCTGAAACTGCATTTTACAGAATTCGAAACTTTTTTTTTCAGCTTTTGTTTGGTGCCTTAACCTACCTATATCAGTTATTTGCATTTATGCAGCATACATTTTGTTAAATCTCATGTCTATTATCTCATTTCATGCATTGTTTCATTTCACTCTTACATTCACAACATTTCATTTTTAGAAAGTTGCATTGTGTAAATAGAAAATTAACTTAATTAAAAATTGAAAATTCCAATGTACTTTCTTTCTCTTTTCATCATAGAATGTTTTCTTTCAAATGACGTCACTTTGATTTCATTAATAGTGGATTGTATAAGTATAACATTCCCTCTTATGAGTTCACTTTTGATTACCACAATGAGAACTTTAAGAAAAATGATCAAAGCATTGATACAATCCTTAATCTTACATTGCCCATTGGTGCGAATGGTAATGTAGACAATCATAACAATCATACTTGTTCTTCTCCCGATACCTCTCATATTAGTGATAGAGGTATCTTGGTGAAGGAAGTTACAAGCATTGCGAGTCTTGATTATCCATTTTCTTATTCCCATTTGGATGATGTTAGCAAAGAAGACAATGAAAACATAGAAACATTCTTGAATACCACCTCACATAATTCCCATAACCATGATAATCAAAAATTTCCATCTCCTAATATCCCTCCTTGATGTCAATAGGATAGGTTGGTATTAGAAGACATCCCTATTAAGAGTCATGAGAATCTTGACACCCCCTTCCCTAATGCTTCTCCCCTTTAGGATGATCTATTTGAAAACCATTGTGACCCTTCTTTCGATGCCTCCCTCACTTGTGATGAAGCTACTTTACACTCTTCAAACTTGGATGAACATATTACAAGCTCTCCTAGTCGAGTAGATAACATAACACATGAGACTGAGACCTTAACAATGCTAGACACTCAACCAACACCTTCTCATAACCATTCCCCTCTCCATAATCCCATCAATGATCATTCCCCTATTAGCGATGAAGTCATTTTGGATGAACCTAGACTTGTCAAAAACATGTGGTTTGTTGTTCTTCTAAATTCTTTCCTTCTAGGGAGAATATCATGGTGCTAGAAAATGACAACAATAATCCTGTCTCTTCCTTAGATAAAATGGTGATTCTTTATTTTCCTTCCTTAGAGATACATCAAACCAAGACCGCTGAGGTTATGAATGCACAAGTATCCATTTGATCCCCCTCCATCAATGAACCACACACATACCCCATGGGACATCCAAATAATCCCCTAATTCTTTACCCACCATCACATAAGCAATAAACTCAAAACAAACTTCAACTCATCCTCTAACCACCTAATCATAATGTATTGTAGCAACTGAGTTATAATACTTTTTCTCATACATATAACACTCACAATAATCCACAACTGCCACAACCAACCCCAACCCCTTTACCTTTACCCAATCTGCCTAGTGCTCCTTGTTACATCCCAGACACAAAGGAGTATGATCTTCTTGAACAATTAAAGAATACTCCTACAAAAATTTCCCTTTGGGATTTACTTTAGAACTCACCAAATTACCACACTATTCTTCAAATAGCCTTACAAAAAATTATATTTCCTCCTAGTACAACTATGAATGGTGTGGCAGCCTTGATCCATAGCACGAATCTCGACAATACTTTCCATCAACACGAACTCCCTCCTTTAGATTTATCAAACCAAAATGAAGCTTTCATGATCATCACTCAATAAAACACAACAAGCATAAAGAGAACTCTTATAGATAATGGCTCTACTCTTAATGTGTGTAGTGTGAGTCTTTTGGATAGGCTCGACACTCATAGATCCATCATTTGAGCTGATTCTCTATCTATTAATAGATTTGAAAATATCACAAAGAAACTACTCGGGGTAATCATTATGCCTCTTAAAGTTGGAGTGGTCTCCTTAAATACACCAATCCATGTCATGCCTTATTAAATTTCATGCAATCTTATCTTATACAAATAGTGGATTCATGCCATGAATGGTGTGCCATCCACTCTATATCACAAAATGAAATACAGTTACAACAACAAAATATACACCCTTAACACCGACCTTCAACCTGATGGTGTCTTAAAACATGCCAAAACCAAAGAAAACCCCTTGAACACATTAACACCAACCATACAAGTGGAACCGACAGAACAAAATGAAAAACACATTGAACATCACACTACATTATTGGAAGATGATTGGGGTTCCTTGGATTTTGAGCATGACCTCATGGGAAACTACAAAATCATCCACCAAGATTCAAAAAATGGAAAAGACACAACAATCATGTCAACACCAACTTTAGAAGACCTTTCAACAACATCCACCTCAACCACTTTAGACAAAGGAGAAAACTACACAACAACCTTTGATGAACACAACAACAAACAACCACCTGATTCCAAAGCAATGAAATAGCTTTATGGAAAAGGGTATGAACTCATGAAATGACTTGGATATAGTGGAAAATGATGCAGTGCTCAAGAACAAGGTATTCATAACCCTACAAACCCTCTCACACAATAAACAACTCATGGTCTTAGTTATTTTCCTATAATAGAGATCGCCAACCCTCCACCCAACATCAACAAGCTCACAAAACAAACTTCTAAATCATCCTTAACAACTAATGGTCTTAAACATCATCCTTTACCAAACATGTAACACATAATTACATCTTCACTTAATGTCAATGTCATCTTGCACAACACTCATGATTTGAATTCTTTAGATTTTGTATCTGCCTATAATGGAGAGAACAAAATCTCGCAATCTAAACAGTCTTGTGTAAGTATGACATCTAATACTAAGCAAGATGTATCTTTGAAACAAACCACACGACTGTGTTCTCCTCTTGATCAAGAGAGTATTTTTTCAGGACTCCTCCAAGATCACTTGATCACCCTCCCTCCTAGAACTCACAAGAAATGCTATTCCAAGACTTCATTTTGTGCATATCATAGAGTTAATGGTCACACCACTAATGAGTGTAATTCTTTGAGTCGTAAAATCCAAAATTTTCAGGAGTTTGGTAAGCTTCCCTATGTGGGGACATCTCATTCCTCTAATTTCTATTTATTTTCACTCTAGCATGCATCTCATTAAACATTTTTTTCTCACCTTTGTCCTGCACTAAGGGCAAGTGGTTTAGTAGGCTTGTCTTCATATGTCACTTATCATTTCCTCCTTTGGGCTAGTCATTAACCTTTCATGAATACATAAGAGCAAGCTTGGCATGTGGACGACATGCCTTAAGTTGGCTCGCATATGACATACTCCCCTTTTCATGATGTAGCTTATTAGAAACATATGACTTGGCATAGGGCTTTTTGAGTAAGCTCTTATGTCTTCTTCTATCTTCTACTTGAAAGCAATTTCTCATAGTACAGGTGCTCGCAACTACTTTAAAGTGGGGGGATACATCACCACTTACATTTCATTGTGCGATTCCTTTCTTCTTACAATGCATTATTTTCTTGGTGGAGTCAGTGGGCTTGATTCCCTACAAGAGTGTGATACTTCTTTTGACACATCCTCTCTTGGAGACATTAAGCACAATGTCTCCTAAGATGAGACCTTGCATGAACAAAGAAAAATCCCTTTGAACATTCCTTACACTATCTTGCATTAACAATGTCTATGAGTGTCAAGCACACAAAGTTTTTCTTACCTCATGGAGCTCAAAAAAATCATTTTTATTTATGGCACCTTGTTAAAGTTATCAGGAGGCATAACTTTAATATGATTGAGCAAGAAGCCCACCTAGCAGCATGACTTTTCCCCATAGCCACATTTTTGTTTTTGAGTGCATACCAACTAGCGTATGTATTTCACCTTTTGGGATTTCTCACCTTGCAAATGACCAAAGGTTTTGTGGCCCTAAAGTGAGTATGTTGTGGCCTTCTCACCCCATAGATGACCTAAAGTTTTGTTGTCCCAAACTGAGTACATCTTTTCCACCCTGTCTTTCTTTCCATCTTTCCTTTCCATGATTTTGTATCTTGGGGGCTTGACCTACATTTGGATCTCTCTTGAATGTCTACTTTAGCATGAGTTTGAAGCAAGTTCATTCTCTCACTAAAGTGTGGGCTAAATGTGCCATAGAAAAAAGGACCCTTTGCTTGACATGGGATTAATTCATGATAAATTGGACTTAATAAGGTCTTAATCTACTGTTGTGAGGAAATTTATGCATCCACATTATATCTTGGACCCTTGCAAATTAAATAACATTCTTTTAATGAAATCTTGTAAAGGTGTTGTAAAGTGTTGTAAGATACTTTCACACTTTTCTAGACTTAGTTAACCTATTTCTTCCTAAATCAACATTACAAAATGTGTTTAATAACATTATTACATCAATCTAGAAGGTTTTTAAATTAAACTTAACGATCAACTAGTGTTGTAATGTGTCTTGCACATTCACATTGGTTCTTACTACCTTCCTAGGCTATGTGTACCTCATTTTAATGTTGTAAAGTGTATTTAAATCACACTTTCACATTGATTTATGTGTCCCAAGCCCTATTTTACATTTATATCATCACTAATATGCCCCTATTAACTCATATTTTTCATCATGAGGCCTAAATTGATCAAATACTTGAAAAGGTTGCATTTTAGACCTTATTTCCTTATCTCTTGGCATCTGAGCTATCAAAATAGCTCCTATGGGACCCATTCGCTATACATGGCGAATCAGTCCCATCTAGGTGGGACCCATTCGCCATGTGGGGTGAATAAGTCCCATTTCGCCCAATTTTTAGCTTTAAGCAAGAATAAAGTGAAATTTGAGTTTAATATTGCTTCATCTCGGCCTTAGGGATCCAATTAACGATAAAATAAGGTGAATTGACTATAAAATCACCTCTCTTAACTCATTTTTACATCCATTAACTCAATTCACATGCATTCTTCATTATTCATCCACCAATATTTCATCTCAAGTCAAGCAACTTAGGGTTTTATCATTGCAAGAAATCAAGAAAGCTTCTAAAGACATTCAAGCATTGAATCTTCATGTTGTGCTGTAGAATTTCAAGACCTGTCATCATGGAAAGGTAACCTATTCCATTATTGTATGTTTCATTCCATTCTTTCATCGTTTTGGTTTAATTACCTAAGCAAGGTTTGACCAAGGTAAACCCCCATGCCCTAACATTCAACATCTCTCTCTCTTGCATTGTGTATTTGCAGATTTAGGTCCTTTGTAAACATAAGCATTTTTGGACTTGTCTTTCTCCTTTTAGTTGAATAAACCTAGAAGTGCTAGAAAGAAAGTAGGTCCCATAAATCTATGTTTCAATAAGTGATTATTTTCTATATTCATTCCTAGTTTTATTTTTCTCTTTCTTAGCATGATTAGGTTCACTTTGCTTTCTAGATTTTTATATGCAACTTTGAATGCCTTATGGCCCAACACAAAGCTTTCCTAATTTCAAATTTTTACAACTCATTATAAAAGTTTTGTAACTCATTATTCCTCAAATATTCATAATTTTTTTTACATTTTTGTGTTCTAGAAACTAAACTATCTAGCACATTTTACATCATTCTCACTCCATCCAAGTATCATTTCTCCATAATAAGAGATATGGTGTCCTAGGTAAGGTTTAACACATAATAACATTTATTTAGTTTTTATCACATTAAAATGTAACCCATTAAATATCTAACAAGTTGGCTAAGCAATTTTTGATAGTTTTATCAAATGTGGAAGATTGATATAAAATGTTTAGATATTTAGAATGTTTAGAGAAGCACACAATTGAGTACATGCCACAACATGTAATTAAATGATTTACCGATTCAAGATTAATAATGTTAAATTGTAATATAACATTAACTTGGATGTATTAAATTGCAATCTTGATCAACTAATTTTTCATTTGACATTTCTCATTATTCAAATTTTGAAATCATTTGACTTTACAATTCAATCTCAATGCTTATCTTATTAAAGATTTCATCTTGCTATCATTTAAATAGCTTGATTGATTAATGTGCCACTCTAAACAATTTTAAATCATCTAACCACTATAAGTTTCTTTTACCATTTATGACAATCCTTCACTAACCAATTAGTTAACATTAAACCTTAGGTTCTCTAGTTTAAATGCCTAACTTGAATCTGGCAAACAAGATATTGAAATTACATCTATGCTTTGGTTACAAATACTTGAGCACACAGTCCAAATACAATAGCGCTAATTAATATAGATAACTAAGAATGGAGCACAAACACCCAAACTACATTCTATTTAGTATCCTCTAAACATTATTATTTCTTCTCCTTCCCTTCACATTGTGCAGGTTGAGATGTGAGGGGAACATCCCTCACTCGTTTCTTTGCATCCAGCGCAGAAATCATATCATCCAATGCTTCATCTAGGTCATCCACTTCATTCATCAAAACTCATATAATTTCTGTAGGAGTCATCTTAGCCCCGCCTCCAATCTTCTGTTCCACGACCAGAAAGAGTGGATGTTCCTCAATCTGCAAATAATTGAGAGCAAGAGATTTGAATGCAGGGAATGAGCAGAAAGAGAGCAGAACGTCCCATAGGATTGCAAGAGATTTGAATGGAAGGGAAAGAGAAAAATGCTTGAACGGAAATACCACTTGAACGGAATGCTGGTCCATTCGTCCCCGTAGTAGAAAATGGAATGCTTGAACAGAATGCTGGTCCATTCATCCCCGAAGCTACAGAAGTTGACGAACAAAGTGGTGTTTAAAAATATCCTGCTTTTTTAAAAAACTTTTCAAAATGTTCGCCCTCTGCTTGCAGAATGTCTGTTTTCCTCCCATGACCTCCACTTTCCTACCGTTAACTTTGTTTCAATTTGTGTCAAGTCCCTTGGAGTACGACGTCCCATCATGTTATGTATGTGTCTATATTATGTTATTATGTATGTTTTTATGATTTTTTATCTACATAGGTGCATTTTGTCTGGGAATTAGCCGTCTCCAAAACAAATTAACTATTATAAATAAAATAAAATAATTTTAAGAGTTTTCAAAGATACATATGTTGAAAATGACATAGCAGAACACCAATTTTAGCATTTGAATGAATACATATCTAAAGTTTATTTTGAATAATCATATATTTTAAATTATATAGTAATGAAGCAGCTACGGATATTTTACGCGGGTGGTGTATCCAATATGGGAAAGATCAAGCTCATTCTTTAAATCAAGGGTCTACCTTTTCCGAGAAGGCATGGAGATGATCAGAGCGATCCTACACGTTTATTTTTCCGTCGGTCTTCTTTCCCACGGAGCAGTCGAAACATTCCTCTCACGCCTGAAAAATAATATTTGATTCGCATTTAGTATGATTGTTTAAAAGGCTGCAAACTGACAACTAGTCAAATCTCTGAAGTAAATTGGATCTGCCTCAAAAAATATTGTGTTGAGATATCCTTAGATCCAGTTTTCATTTACTGTGAATAGATTGAAGTAGCAGCTCTAAGGAGATTGTGTTTGGTTAGTCTCATTTTTTTTTTAAATGTTTTTTCTGCAAAGTATGCCCATTATTTTCATCGACATTGTTGATAGCAGACAATTTGTGTTGAATCCTGAGGTTAGTCACTTTCTATGGTTTTCCTTTTTTTTGGAATATGAAGGCAATCATGTCTTTTTTTCTTTGCTATTTTTTAATTTAAATTTTTTTAAATTATTGCTCACTTCAGATATTGTTGACTATGAATAGATTGAAGCAACAATTGTAGAAAGACAGGTTTTTCAAATTTGTGTTGCTAGGAAAATGCTTATTTTTGGAAGACAACAGAGAGTATCTGGACTGTGGGTGTCCTTATTAATATTGGAAATATTTTTAAATATTTTTAAAGTAAATATTTTTTAGCCCTTTGTCTACAGTTGTTTAGTACCTTGAAGTTACTCTATTTAATTGCTTCCATAGGAACACTGTATAATCAAACAGGTACATTAGTCACCTCCAGGCTCCCCCACACCAATCTATTGATTTTTATACTTCTGTTAAATGATAAACACTATTATTTAGAAGCAATGCTCAAGAGCAAACTGGACCTGTCTAATCCACCTTAAATTCCTTCAGCCTACTAAGCATTGGGTGTCATTGACTTTTGATATTATTCTCTGTTGATGTACGGATTGCTTCTTAGAAATTTTTCCTTTCTTATATGATAACTTAATGTTTACAACAAATCTGTAGCAATTTTCAACATTTTTTCTTAATTCAGGCCTGATAGCCTTTTTCGAATCTTTAAGAAAAAAATTGTTTTCATTTTGGTATAGTAGGCTTTCTCCCAAGTCTCTTTTTTGCTTTTGGAGACCCCCAAATTCTGATACTTGCATGTTCACACCATTGGAAGGTATTCCACGTAGGAAAACCCCATAAAAATTGGTAGATGGCATGGGCTGATGGTGTTATTTCACTTTACGTGGTACTTAATAAAATGACGAGTGCACAAGAAATTTCCCTTTGTTCAAATCTAAACGTTTTCTTCTTGATCTTAGTGAAATAGGGGAGGGGGGGTGTGGATGGATGGAGAATATTTTTTTTAATTTCTAGTTCGGTTAGCAAGATAAGAGGGGGTCCATAATTAGGGTTTGTGAAAAACATTTATTATTAAAACCCTACATAAACTCATTTAGTGTCCTATCCATTTTAGTTCTAAGCATTCATTTTTTCTTGCACGCCACTTCAGAGATTGGTAAGGGAGAGGCCCTGATGGTGGGTAGGGTAACCTTGAGTGAGGGGTCCACCTCATCAGCGTCTAAGTCGACTAATTTTTTTTTGCCATGTGCCTTCACTATCGAGCTGGCAGTTTGAAATAAAAATTTGGCAATCTTTCAAGCACGCCTTTCAAGGTTTTGGGGGTGATTTCCAAAAACTGCCAAAAAAGAGTAAAAAATTAGGCGTATACCTATTGCGAACATTTGTATGACCGATTGCTGTTTGGCGCCACACCAGTACTTGCATATGCATATCCTAGTTAATGCGCATTAACTGCTACACATTTCCCACCGTCGGCCTTAACTCCTACCACCTTGGCATGCTAACCATTCACTTGGTCTTGCATTCTATTCACGAAACACCCAGTAATGAGACATCATTCATTTTTAGCAGTTCCATTGAGAACCAGCTCTGGTTAGGATGGACGTCGATGGTGGTGAGGTCATGGCCGAGTGGTGGTGATACATTTTTTGTGCTTTTTGTGTTTAGCAACAACATATTCAATAAAAGTAAACTATATATCTTCTTGCTACGTAGGTGAGGTTGTCTTCCAACCTCACTCAGGTAGTAACTATGCATTGCAATATTTTTCTAGGTTTTTCTTGCGATTTTATTTTGTTAATTGTGCAAGAAAAAATTGTAATGCTTTCATCATGTAATCAAGCTTTGTTGCAGCTTATTCATGGCCGCTACTGTGTATTTTATGGCTGATTGTGTGTATATGTGACTATATAGATATATATGCATATAAATGTATATATATGCATATATATCTATGTATACACACATATACACACATCAACGGCCCGCAAATGTAATTTTCCAACAATAATAGAACTATATAATGGCGGACTGTGTCTATATGTGAGAATACAGTTATATATATGCATATAAATGGCCCAGTGTGTGTATATGCGTGTATACAGTTACATGTATGAGCAATTGCAACACAATAGTGTGTATATGTCTGTATATATCCATATTTATATGTCTACACACACATATACACACACTGCCATAATATATGTGTTCATTTTTGTTTTATACCTCTGTAATTGGAATATATGCATATATATGTGTGTATACACACATATACACACAGTCTTCCATTCAAATAGAGCTTAGTTTGCATTTTGTACCTCTGTAATTTGGTTATGTATAGTGGCAGTATGTGTGTTTGTGTAGCTTGACTGTGAAGGGTTTTATGCACCTATGTTTTAGCTGGCTCTTTTGACCGTTGCTGTGACCCCTTGCTCAAAAATTCCTAACCCCCATTGTCCACTCTTCCATGTCCTTCGACTCTACTTCAAATATGACTGATTTAGGGAATACGATCATATCCATTTATAGAATTTTCCTAGTCAATTTTGTAATCATTTTATTTTTTTAATTAACTAATCATTTATATGATTTTCCTAGTCAATTTAGTAATCATTTTAATTTTTAATTAACTAAACATTTCTTTTTAAATTGATATAATATTCAACATCTTTATATTGGACTAAACAATAAAATATTATGTATGAATGTATGCACACATGCATACATACATACTACATAATTATTTATGTATGTATGTATGTATCTATTTGAGACATAGATATACATACTTATACACACATACCTAGATGTATGTGTGTATATGTATGTATACACACATACATGTGTGGATGTTTGTATACATACTATACACATGCATGTGTGTATATACTTATACACGCATACATGTATGCATGTGTGTATAATATGTTTACACACATGCATACATGTATGTGTGTATAGGATACTGTACACACATACATACATGTATGTGTGTATATTGTACACATATACATACATGTATGTGTGTATATTGTATACACATACATACATACTTTGGCCAAAACATAGGTGCATGCCACCTGAACCTATGGAGTGTATGATAGTGTTCTAATACTGCCATTATATATATGCAAGTTGTAGGTCTACAATTACATGTCTATTGAAGTGATCATATGTATGCTTTTTTTGTTCTTTAATTAAAGTGACTGTAAATATCAACCCCTCTCCCTTACAGCTATGTGTGATTATGGTTGACTCCTAATTATGTTAATATCAGGTCAATTAGATGCATGGTTAGTTTTTTTCATCAATTACACTCAATCTTACATGTATGAATTTGTTGTTACACTATGTACAATTGTTTAATATGTTGTTCATTTCGAATCAGCTCAATTAGATGCATGGTTAGTTTGTTCTTCAATTACAATCGACCTTACATGTATGCATTTGTTGTTACACTATGTACCAATATTAGATATGCATATGCATATTGCATCTATGCAAATATGCATATTTACAATATGCATATTACCATGCATATTGCACCTATGGATATGCATATTGCATCTATGCAAATATGCATATTAATATTATGCCAATATGCATATGCATATATGCATTTGTTGTATGAAGTTAAATTTTAGTATGTTGTTTGAGAAATGGTATTAACATAAGCAAGAGTTAGCATGTGCATGTGCATGTGCATGTGCATGTGCATGTGCATGTGCATGTGCATGTGCATGTGCATGTGCATGTGCATATGCATATGCATGTGCATATGCATATGCGTATGTATGTGCATAATGTTAGCCATTGCCTTCTCCATTTACATTTAAATTAGATGAGTGGTTAGCTTGTTCATCAATTACACTCAATCTTACATGTATGAATTTGTTGTTACACTATGAATTTTAATATGTTGTTTTAGAAATGGTATTAACATAAGTAGGAGTCTGCATATGCATATGTATGTGCATATTGTTAGCAATTGCCTTGTCAATTTACATTTAAATGAGTGGACACCTTGTTAATTTCCATAACCATCCTTTATGTTGTCATCGGCCACTCTCCCTTTAAGCTATGTTATGGTTAAAATATTTCCAACCCATTCGAATACAACATTACCATACATATGTATGTTGCACAGAATGATACAACATACCGAATTTTCAAATTAACTTAGAAAAGCAATTGATACACCGTTATGATACATATATGTATAGATTACTATAGATAGATACATAAGTTTCCTCTCACAGAGATAAATATATACATATGTTTCAAAGTGCAGAGATAGACAACAACATGATGGAATATGTTGTCTCTATGGTATCCATACTGATGTTTCAAGTTAGAAACATTCAAAAAAATTAAAATTAAAACATATTTTTGAATCCATCAAGAAGTTCACAACAAAAAACTAGCAACCAAACATTCAAATCAATCAAAAAATGTAGGAAAACTAAAATTTGTTGGCACGCGATCTTGTGAGTTGGATGTGGCCTGTGACATAGAAGGACTCCATGATTGAGTTAGTTGGATTATGCTTGGGGTGGGTGAGGTTTGATAGGCCTGTAAGCGAGGACTCCAACTCTCATATGGTTGGCTTCTTACGGGGCTAGGTGACTGTGTATAGGAGAGCGACTGAGAAGGACTCCAACTCTGAAATGTTTGGCTGGTAGCTTGGGTAGGTGATGGACAATATTGGGGGCATTGAATAGATAAAAAATCTATGAAGATCCTATGGTGGTCAGGCAAGGGATTTAGAGGGTTGCTGAGTCACCTCTCCTTTGCACCATTTGCTTGTTCCTTCTCCAACTCTTTTTCCCTTTTTGCGGTTTTCTCTCCGTTGGTCCTCCCTTTTTTTTTTCCTTCTCCTTCTTTTGCAGCTCCTTTTTAGCCTCTGCTACTACTCGTTGCTTTTCCTTTTCAATTCTCAAAATACTTTTCGCCTCCAATTCTGCAATCCTTTCTATCTTGCACTCTACAAGTTGTTGCTTCTTCCTCAATTTTAGTTCTTCTAGTTCCTTCTTCTTTTCATCTTGTTCACTTAGCATTGCCATGAAGTCATCAGCAATTAGGAGTTGGGATCCTCTTTGCAACTTGATATCATGATCAACTACCTTATTAGACATGTCTTTCACCACATGAACCGGTAGCTTCAAGATTTTTGAGATGCGTGAAGTTTGTTGGCCTCCCAAAGGCTCAATCAAATCGGCATTATTTGTTTCTGGCATCTCACTATCTATAGCATCTGTTCTATCTCCTAACTACTCACCATTATTGTCTCCACAATTAGCATAGAGATGTACTAACGTATTGGGACCCATGTAGTGTGGTGGGGATGGCATTGAAAGACTCTGTTCTTCGTCCACATGCATATCCATAGCAAGATTGGGAACACCAACAAAGAGCCAGGAGGGCTACTCAGGTGGAGTTGGTAGAGAAAGAGATATGTCTCCAATAGTACTCTGGTCTCCCAATACTGTTGGTTCAAGTCATTCATTGGAATCTAAAACAATAAATTCATACATGTAAGTTTGAGAGTATTTGAAGAACAAACAAATCCAATCCATGTAATTTAAATGCAAATAAAGAAGGAAATTGCTGACAATATCCACAACCATATGCATATGCTGAATCTTACTTATGATAATCCCATTTCTTAAACAACATACTAAATTTTATCTTCATACAACATATGCATATGCTAACTCTTACTTATGATAATACCATTTCTCAAACAACATACTGAATTTTATCTTCATACAACATATGCATATATGCATATGCATATTGCATATTGCATATTGCATATGTCGATTCCTACTTATGTTTTTGAAAAGGAAAAAATAGTTTTTACAGGGACCTGAAACCGTAGAGATAAAATAACAAAAGATAGAGAAAAATAAGTCCAAACAAACAAATAGCTGTCCCAAAAAGGAAACGACATCACAAAGAGACAATAGGGTCCAAAAAAAGGACCACCCAAAAAACTAGAAACAAACACCACCGCACTACTCAAAGGTTTTCATTAACTCCTCGATCTCCTTTTCAACATCCTTCATATCCTGTAACCCCTGCTTGAGGACTTGAGTCATATGTGAAGAAATCGGTGTCTTCCTCTTTGTGTTGGCCTGGGTGCTAGTCGAAATCCCATCACTAGCAGATCTATTGCAACCTCTATCCACATCCAAATCCACGACCAATGAACCCTTTTGATTCTTTTTGAGCTTTTCCACCATAGCATTGATGATAATGGTGTTATGCCAAGAAATTTTGTGATTATTTGCCACAGTAGCCCTAATATTTTAGCTTATCTTGGACATACTGCACTCGATCCTTGTCAATCTTTCCTCCTGCGAATGCTGTCTTTTCCTTGGTAAGGGGGTTTCCTGTCCCTCATCCTCTTTACGACTCCAGCTAATATTTTGCTCCAAATCCATGACTATGTTGCTGAGATCTCTATTATGGCCTTTTAGTTCACTGACATCCTTCTAGGTCCACTTGAGAACAGTGAAAAGGCCATCCATACCTTTTTCCACCACCCTCACAATATCCTCAGGCTTGAGCTTATTCAATGCAAAATTAATTTCATCCTGATTAGGGGAATCATTAAGGGCATTCCCAAATCTTCCTGACGCAGGGGCACTAGGCGCCGACTCACCGATTCCTACTTATGTTAATACCATTTCTCAAAACAGTATACTGAAATTTAACTTCATACAACATATGCATATATGCAATGCATATGCATATTGCATATATGTGTATATAACTTCATACAAAAATGGAAGAACATAGTGTAACAATAAATGCATACATGTAAGATCGATAGTAATTGAAGAAAAAACTAACCATACATCTAATTGAGGTGATTGGAAATGAGCAACATATCAAACAATGGTACATAGTGTAACAACATATTGAAATATGACATCATACAACAAATGCAGAACATACTAACCATATGTTGACTCCTAGTTATGTTAATACCATTTCTCAAATAGCATACTAAAATTTAACTTCATACAACAATTGCATATATGCATATCTAAAATTGGTGCATATTGTAACAACAAATGCATACATGTAAGATCGATTGTAATTGAAGAAAAAACTAACCATACATCTAATTGAGCCGATTCAAAATAAGCAACATATCAAACAATGGTACATAGTGTAACAACATATGGAAATATAACTTCATACAACAAATGGTGAACATACTAACCATTCATCCCATTTTGGTGATCTCCAACTTCTGTAGTTCCAACATTAGACTCACCCTCATTGATTTCCAAACCATTGTTGGAAAGGCTTAGAATGTTTGCAATAGTTGATGCTTCCTCAGGGGCAGCAAAGTGAAATGTCTTTCTGACCCTCATGTCATTATCCAAATCATTTCGATCAAATGGCCAAATACCTATCCTCTCGAAGCCAGCTGTAATGTTTGAAAAAGTCAATGACTTTTGAAGAGCTAGGCTGCCAAGTGTAGCCAATTATGCCCTTCTTATCTCCATATTTGGATGTCTAATGGTCCAATTTGTTCTTTCCTTTTTGAAGTTACACTTGAAAGATGAGAAAACACTCACATCAAGAGGCTGCAACTTATGTGATGTGTGGGCGGGTAGGGTGAGCAAGTCAATACCAAGCTCCCTTGATTTGGTAATGGTAGAGAAGGCTACATGGCTGCCATGCCCATCAAATATCAAGAGGTGTCTATAGGTGGGTGAGAAACCCCCAGGTACTTGCATAGCAAAGAACTTGAGCCATTTGATAAAAATCTCTTTCGTCATCCATGCGTGAGGTTGAACGGCCATCAATGCTCCTAGATCACAGTTAGCTATGTAGTTTTGCACAATTCTTTTGCTCTTGAGCGAATTAAACTTGAAAGTTTTTGACCTGTAGCATTTACACATGCTAGAATAGTGATCCACTCCCAGCTATTTGGGATAATGTAAGCAACACTTATCATGCCTTTCATGGCAAGCACCTTCATGTTACCGTTTTGGCCAGCTTGTAGCCTTGTCTCATCATAGTTCCAAATCCTCTATGGTCCATAGTTCCATCCTACATATGCCTTCTCCAAAGTGTCATAGAAAGCACTTACAACTAGTTTCCTTAGATTTATAGCATGGTCTCTATCTTGACCTTGAGTTGTTCTCAAGCAGAGATCAGGATGCCTTCTTTTGAATCCTGTCCCCCATGACTTTCTAGGAACCCCATTCTTGAAGGGATTATTCCTTGTTTCACATATTTGGGCCACTTTTGTTTTTAGATTGACGATCTCCAAACCTTGGCCAACAACAGCCATCTCCTTGCACCATTCAATGATCAATGACTTCCTCCTCAATTAGGATTGTTGGGGGGCCTTTCCTTTTTGTAGTGGTCATACCACCTGGCCAATTGGACAATATTGAGGTAGGAATACCCCAATTTTTGGCTGCACCTCCAGTTGACTAGTCGTAGTCTTCGACATCTTCAAGGGCATGGTCCATGTCAGCCTAGGTCCATTCACACCTCGGTGCAACCTTTTTGGTTGATACAACTAGGTTAGCTTGCACTACAGATTCGGTTGGTTGTTCCACAACAATTTCTACCTCCTCCTCACTACTTGGTTCTTCAATTCACTGGTGAACAGGAATGACAACATCCTCCTCATTGCTATGTGGTTGATGCACACCTCTCTTGTGTGCGGGCATAGTTGTCCAGCTCCGCTTTTGTGGAGGCTTCCTCCTTGAAGATCGCTTGATATTTGTTTGCGCATTTATCTTCCTTTGTATTGAACCAAAATAGTGATTAGTAAACAACATACACTTAATATTGAAAATAATGATACCAACCGAAACAACGAATCCATACATTTACTATTGATTGTAATTGAAGAACAAGCTAACCATGCATATAATTGACACAACATTATGATACACATATATATGAACTTGCAACAATAGCATGATACAAAAATTTATATCTTCAAATAGCTTTGCAAGATAATAAAGGGTTTCAAATATTTCTATCATACTATTGTTTCAAGTTGTGTTAATGTTTCATAATGTTGTTTGAGATATTCTTCGCATACTGTCAGTACAATTGAAGAATAGACAAAGCATACATCTAATTAAGTTGAATTTAACTAATGGTGGGTAGGGTAACTTTGAGCAAGGGGTCCACATCATCAGTGTCCTAGTTAGGTAATTTTTTTATGCCACGTCCCTGGATAGTCGAGCTGGCATTATGCAACTTTTATATATGTATGTATATATCTATCTCTACAAGATATATATATATATACATATATATATATATGTATATATATGTATATATATATATGTATATATATGTATATATATATATATGTGTATATATATGTATATATTTATGTATATATATATATACATATATATATATATCTATCTTATTGATGTTTCAAGTTATTTATGCTCTTTCATTCCATGGTTATAACACAAGTATTAGTTATATGCTATCAAAGTTGGTTGTAAGGGAGAGGGGTTGTCAATTACAGTTGGTTAAATTGAAGAAAAAACATAGAGAAAAGGGAGAGGAGCTATGTGTGGGCATAGGAACTGATCGTGGGTAACGAAAGAGCTTTTTTTTCCCTACAAAGAATGCAGTGAAGTGGTATAAAGTTCATGGCATTTGCCATGAAATTTAGATTCTTGGCATTTTCCAGTAGTTTATAAGTCATGGTATTTGCCATGAATTTTATAGCAGTTCTAAGTGCATGCACTGCAGGGCAAGAGTGTTTTGATGTGATGTAAATATCAACCCCTATTCATTACAGCTAACTTTGATGATGGTTGAGTCCTACTTATGTTAGTACCATTTCTCAAACAACATAGTAACATAAGTAGGAGTTAGCCATTATGACAGCTTACTGTAAGGGATAGGGGCTGATATTATAGTCACTTTAATTCAACAAACAAAGCATACATCTAATTAGGTTCAATGTAAATGAGGACATACATATAGTCACTTTGTAGAGGTAGATAGATACTTAATTTGAATGTGAATGAATAAGGTATAAATTGAATGTAGATACCTATATTTGGTGATGAACTGTACATTAATATATAAATTTGACTAAGCAATATATATATATATATATATATATATATGCAAAGATAGATAGATACCTAATTTGAATGTAAATGAACAAGGTATAAATTGAATGTAGATACCTATATTTGTTGATCAACTATTTAGTAATATGTTAATTTCAAATTGCAAAATAGAAATATACATACCTTGTTAATTTACATTCAAATTAGGTTATCTATCTATCTCTCTACAAATATATATATATGTTTCCCACAGCCCTATCCATTTTCATGAAACTTACACATTTATCTATATCTGCAATAAATATGGCCCTGTTCATTTTAATGAGACTTGTGCATATCTCTCTCCCTATATATATATATGTATTTATATATATTTGCAAAGATAGATAGATAGCTAATTTGAAATTAATATATTGCTAAACAGTTCATCAACAAATATAGGTATGTACATTCAATTTATACCTTGTTCATTTACATTCAAATTAGGTATCTATTTATCTCTGCAAATATATTATATATATAGGGGGAGAGAAATGCGTAAGTTTCATTAAAATGAATAGGGATATATATATATTGCAGATATAGATAAATGTGTAAGTTTCATGAAAATGGATAGAGCTGTGGGAAACATACGTGGATATGTATCATTTTGTGCAGCATATATCTGTATGGTAATGTTGTATTCGAAAGGGTTGGAAATATTTCTACCATAACAGAGCTTAAAGGGAGACTAGTCAATGATAGCATAAAGGATGGTTATGCAAATGACTTACCGAAAGAGCTAAAGGAGGAGAGTGCGCCGATCTGGAGGAGGTCATCGTCACTCAGGAACATGCAATAGAAAGTCAAAAATTTGAAAAATTTGAATAAACTATACTAATGTGTAACTTGCATCGCACAAATGAGAATTTCTTGCTTAAATAGGTTTGTTGAATTTGAATTGGTAGGAAGTGGATTAATTTGAATTATGGGAGGCAATTTGATCTGCATTCAATGGATTAATGGTAGAAGTGATAGCTTAATGGGTACGTAGGATTTCTAGTTGGTGATTTGAAGTGATATTAAGTTTGTTTTTTAATTGTAACCAGTTTTAATTTTTTTTTATGATTATTTTTTTTAGTGGATTTGTAAATAATAAAGTGATAATTAAGTGTTATATTGAAATTTTGAAATGCATAGTGAGCCTGAGAGTTCGTGTTTTTCAATTTTGCAAGAAAATTCAAAAAAAGATTGGTTGTTATGGACATCTTGGAACTAGTTGATAGTAAAAAGAATATGAGAAATGAGACATGTTGAAATTCATTTTGTTCAAATAGATTTGGAATTAAATCACTTGGAAATGTCTTATGTACATGTCAACTCACTTTTAATGCAAGAAGACTTATATTCTGGCTAATAAAATATCCCTTCACAACAACCTTTTATTGGGAAGGTAGAAAATATTATTTATATTGTGGAAATAAGATTATCATTATGCATTCACTTGATATTGTGAAATAGGAAAATAAATGTCCACTTGCATTCACCCACTATTGAGAAGGTGGCAACAAAAAGTCAACCTATGGTAGGACATACTATGAATTTACTATGAATCTGTCATATCATATTTGAAAGGAAATTTGAAATTTTTATTGGTAGAAAAATTATCCATCGGTGGGCCCTAGGCTATCCATAGCTATACCAGCGATGGGACCCTATCCCACGATCGGCTCCTCTCCCTTATTTGTTGTTTGGAGCAAGTTGGAGGGTGTATCAAATTTGACACCCTTCAACTAGTATGCACTTTGTACTCTTTGTTTCTAAGCTTTATAGTTCTTTTCCATTTTCCTTCATAGAAATGTAGAATTAGAGGATGTCGCATTCCAAAACCCTCATTTTGTTTCTTTCATTTTTTTAATTTTTTTTATTTTTCTTTTATTCATTTTGGTTGTTTAGGGTTTTTAGCGATGTTTTTTTCTTCTATCATTTTCCTTTTGATTTGTTCTTGGTTTCATCTGATGCTATGATAATCATTTTATTTTGTTTTGTTTTCGTTGATTCCCCCGTTCTTTGTTTTTTCTAGAAGTTAAATTTTTAGTAATGTAGGACTACACTTTTAAGATTTGTGACATGGAATGATTTTTCACTGCACAAGAACAATTTTGTTATGAGGGTGTTTTGAACCTACTTAGAAGAATATCCTGTCATCATTACACCAAATTTCATCAAGTTTAAATTATATTTTTTATTGAAGAAACCAAGCTACATCCTAGAGTGTAAACGAATGGGTAGCTATAGCAATAGAATCCCCACTATATCGAGCACAGTCATAGGTATGTAGGTTCACAAATCTAATCTATGGAAAATATCCTGGCTGGTTTGTATAAATAATGATCTTTAAATTTGTTCAATAAAATATTTAAATAATAATAATTTTTTTTTTCGTGGATTAAGTTTTTTTCTCTTACTAATTTTAGAAATTAGGAATTAGATCACTCATGGTCACAGGTGATACTAATTTTTCTTCTCACTTAGTATACATTGGGTATGTGCAAGATCATCATGGACAAAATAGGTCCTTAAGTGGCAAAAAATTTAGAAAAATCAGAGTTAGGCAACTTGACATAACAATTTGAATAAGTTATCTATATTATTTCAAAACTATGTAAGAATAGAATTTGTAGAAAATTTAATATAGTTTCTAAACTACTAGGTTTTTAAAAAAAATATATATATCTATTTGGTGAAAATTTGAAATTTCAATACAGTGGTACTTAAATTTCAGAGAAAAAATAAGAAGTAGGTGACTGTCTAACCACCCTAACCACAATAAAATGATAATATTTTTTTATAATATTTTAGATATAAGTAGAGGATGCATGCTCAGATGTGATGCATATTTTTTTGTAATTTTTTTCCTAGTAAATAATTAATTATGAATTTCTGATTACAACATTTTAAAAAATATATAAACTTGTATGTCTGACCACCTTAACTTAGTCAAAACTTCATGAAATTCAATTTTTCTTCTTTTAATCCTATAGTATGCGAAGCATAGAATGTGACACATATTTTGGATTTAAAATATGTGATACTGTTTGAAAGCTATAGATGCTTTTCAATTAACCTATCAATCAGGACTTTAGTCATAATTTGCATAGAAAATGAATAATAATTACTTACTAAATTCAAAGTAAAGCATAATTTATATCAGTGGAAATCTAAGAATCTCCTTTAAAAACCCTTTTTGTTTCATCAATTTTGGGTAAAAAAATAGTCGTCAGCCACATACCCATCATATTGCCACTTTTTGGCCCATCATGATCCTGCACATACCCCATTGCTTAAATCGATAATTTGAGTAGGCAATCTTGTCATAGCATTTTTAACTAACAGAGGAGCCCTTGTCATGGTGTGCTAGTAGGAAAAATTGAAGTTCACACCCAATTACTCCTAGAAGACAAGCTGAGTTTTATTGGAGAGTTAAAGCAGGAGGGCATGGCTGCCATGGCAGGTGATGGAATTAGTGATGCACCAACATTAGCAACAATAGATGTGGGGATATCTATGGGTGTGGAAAGCTCTATGTTAGCCATGAAATCTACAGACATAGCTCAAATTTCTAATGATAAAGGAAGATTGTTGGTGTAGTGAAAATACGGTATAGATCAGTGAGGATAATATATACATAAATGTTGCATTCTCCCTAATGACTAAGGTAGCCTCGGTGGTGCTTAATTTCATGGGTTATATCTACTTGTGGATGGTTTTTCTAGCAGGAATAGGAACTTTCTTGATTGTAACATTCCACAACATGCTTCTCTTGAAAGGACAGAAAGGTGGTCATGCTTATCATCATCATCATCATCATCATCATCTTGGGTATTGCAATGACTCAGATGTGAATGGGCATGGGAATCATCTGCATGATCATGATCATGATCATGGTATTTGTAAAGAAAACTCATGAGCACAATCACAATCATAACTATAACCAAAACCATGATCATGATCATTAACATTGTCATGACCATAACCATAATCACAGTAATGGCCATGCACAGTGAAATTTTGGCTTCAATTTCCTTTGTCTCAAGGATTTGGATTACCATCTCTTGTTTTTGCAGAGGATGGAATTTTTGACAAGTCAATTGATTAAATATTAACAAAACATTACATTCATAGGAATAATAAAAAAATGGAACTAGATTTCAGGTATACCTTTAACAATTTTGTGTCACTGGTGAAGTTTACAACAATATTTTCAACAATGCCTTTGTATTGTTGGATTTTTAACTTTGTAACACTAAGATATATATATATATATATATATATATTATAAATCATATTTTATTTAACATTTTTCATTAACATTTATGATTTGACATTGATGTTGTTACCATTTATTAGTTGTGTGATTTTTTTATAATTATATATTTAATTTTGTAGATTTTGTGTAAATTATGTACTTTTAAAAAAAAAATTGTAATATATATAACCATATCCTGTTGTCCTCAAAATATTTTTTTTTCTTGCTATCCCTAAAAACTGTCCTAGATAGTTGGAGAAACAATGATATATTTTAAGTTATCTCAAAATATTTTTTTTCTTTGCTATCCCTAAAAACCATCTTGGATACTTGGAGAAATAGTGATATATTTTAGGTTATCTAAAACTACATGAAAGTTTAGTTTATAGATAGGATTTAAAACGTGAAACTTCAATCTTCTAATATGCCATCATTTATAGTGTTTTAAACCTATCTTTATGTATTTTAGCTCATCAAAAATTATGTTCATTCCCGAGATGAAATACTATCATTTTTTGTTTTCAAAAATGAGAAACTGAAAAAAAAAGTTAATACAGTAACACAATCTGGAAATTGGATATAGAAACAAAAACCTCGAGTGAGATAGAATCTAGAGAAAAATCTCAAAGAGAGCCTATAATATGGAAGCTAGTGCGATTTATGATCAACAATCCAATTGTGTTCACATTCAAATGTATTGTAGTTTTGTATCCAAAAATAGGCAATCTAGAAAACAAATGACCAGCATGGAGCAATAACAATAAAGTAGCCACAAAACATTATCCACAAGTAATAAAAAACATAACTAAAAGCAATTACATGATCTTGGTTAAACCAATGAAAGAAAAAATATTATAAGCTAAATAACAAAAAAGTAATGAGATGGTTAAGAATTCAAAACCTTTTTGTGTGAAGATTCACTAGTAATACTTGTGGCTAACGTAGAGAGAATGGTGGTGACTATTAGGGAGCATGTAAAAAAATGTTCAACTCTTATTTTGATAATTTAACCTCCATGAGAAGTAAAATGGAAATATTGAATGAATTTGAATAGTGTGTGTGCTCTTAAAATTCTATGTGTAAAGTTGTAGATCAAAGAGTACTTGTAGCAATGAATATTAGTAAATTCAAGTCTACAAAGATGCTAGCATTATATGAGAGTAGGAGATGAGGAAATTCAAGATGCTAACAAGAACTTGTGAGGCAGACAATGCAAGACCCCTCCATTTTGGATGTTTGGATTGGCAGTGTTTTCTTTGTAACGCTTGGTTCTGTTTATGTTGTGACTTTGGAACTTGCTTACTTTTGATCGCAATTATTAAACGATGTGAATGTTATATGTTGATGTGATGGTATCTTATTTAGTTGTTATCTTTATGGCATATTTTGGATTAACTTAGAAGATATTTGATTTAACAATTTTTTATGTTGTTGATCATATCATTGATGTTAGATGCATCAGTTAGTGATATTGTATTAGTGAAGGGGATGGGATTGTATCACTCGCTTGTGAGTGCCCTATGATTCTGAGATTTCCTCTTCACAGTGTGTTTGATCACATTATATATCTATGCATGTTTGATGTACTCTTTGTTCGTAGGTTGATAGGTACACGACATCAACTCCACCTAGTTCATAGGTTTGAGCGTGTCCATTGACCAACAGAAATCAATTGGGAGATAGTAGCTAGGTTTTCCATGCCAAGCGTCACCCTAGTCATAGTTTGTCATCTGGTTTAGCAGTTTTGATTTGGTTCTTTCCTCCTTGGTTAATTATTTACTTTCATATTATAAAGGTTATTAAATGGCGGGTGTAGTGAAAATGATGTTTAACTATATCTAGTTGCAATGTTGAAATGTTATTTATTTCTTTGATTAGTTTGATTTAATTAATAAAATTAGATTTAATTTATTGATTAATTAGGTTAATGGGGTTAAATTAATTAAAATAGTTTTTTTGGCATTATTGGATATTAAGATTTAATTAAAATAAAAGTAGAAATCATGTTTGGATAGTTAGAGTCAACTTAAAATAAATAAATAAATAAATGAAAATGTGTTTTAATTTCACTTTTTGAAATTATAGATTAAAGTAAATTTTTTACAAAATTTGTATTCTTTTGTTTAAAAGAATTTTGAAAATGCATGAGATTGGAATTAGAAAGTAAAATTGTTTTAAATTTTTAAAAAATGGAAATATCTCCAAATTGTTCAATAAATTTAGTTGGTGGGGATATTTTAGGGGTTTGACCAATTTGGAGAAAAACTCTATTTTAGAAAATAGAATTTCATATAATTTTCAATTTGCAATTTGGGGGAGTTTTTTTGGTTGTGGCTTTGCTTGCATTTGGAAAGGAGATTGAAATTCTTGCTTGAGCTAGATTCAAAAGAGGAATTGAAAACACCATTGTTAAAGTCTTCAAGCTTTGGAGCAAAACCAGGTTCCTCTTTGATCTTATTTTGTTTTCTTTCATTTTGAAATGAGTTTCAATCTGTGTTATGCTATTGAAAAATCCTTGAACTGCTGTTTGGAGTTTCAATTAAAACCCATGTGAATTTGTTTAAAAACTAGCAATAGAAATTTTGAAGGGATCAAATGAAAATTTTAATTTGCTCTGTTCAATTTGAGGAAAACCCGAAAATTTATATCATGATTTTTGTGCTTAAAATTCTTCTTAGTTTTCTCCTCAGGAAAATTTGCCCAATTTGGGCTATGAAATGAAATATATGTGCCCATGTAATTTGCATAATAAATTCATATGCTGGCTAGAAGTATTCATTGAAATATTTTTATTCAAAAATATATATTTTTTTTTTCTTTTCTATGTAAAATTCGTTCTGGAAAGAACCACAACAGGGGGTCATTTTTCTTTGAATTAGAAATTTATTGATTTAAAAAAAAAATGATTTATTCTTTATGGGGGGAGTGGGGACTATCCCCCACTACTAGCCCCCATGAGGGAGGCGCTGGCTATGGATGCAGCGAGCGTTGCCTCCACAGGCATAGACTCCTCCAAAGTGGAGGGGCTGCTATGTAGTCCCCACAGGGGCTACGTCCCCTGTTTGGAGGCCCCACAACAGCAAAGAAAAAGTCTTTTTTTTTATTTACTTTAAATTTTTTTAGTTTTAATTCTATTTTATATTATAATATATATATTTTATATATTAATTTTAGATTATATATATATATTTAATGTAAACGTATTATATATAGTGCATATATATTCAATGTATATACTTTATGTATTTTTTTCAATAAGTGGTAATATAGAATTTTAAATTGGTAGGGTTTAAAAATATTAATATATTTAAACAAATAATTATATATTTAAGCAGATATATATTTATATTTGTATATATATATACATTAAGTATATATATACATTTATATGTATATTTAATATATAGTTAGATTTAAATATAGATTATCTCAAGATGATTATTGTTAGGTAATAGAAGCAAAA
>VDFB02114027.1:63206-98791 GCA_007258455.2 Sequoia sempervirens
ATCAACTAGTGTTGTAATGTGTCTTGCACATTCACATTGGTTCTTACTACCTTCCTAGGCTATGTGTACCTCATTTTAATGTTGTAAAGTGTATTTAAATCACACTTTCACATTGATTTATGTGTCCCAAGCCCTATTTTACATTTATATCATCACTAATATGCCCCTATTAACTCATATTTTTCATCATGAGGCCTAAATTGATCAAATACTTGAAAAGGTTGCATTTTAGACCTTATTTCCTTATCTCTTGGCATCTGAGCTATCAAAATAGCTCCTATGGGACCCATTCGCTATACATGGCGAATCAGTCCCATCTAGGTGGGACCCATTCGCCATGTGGGGTGAATAAGTCCCATTTCGCCCAATTTTTAGCTTTAAGCAAGAATAAAGTGAAATTTGAGTTTAATATTGCTTCATCTCGGCCTTAGGGATCCAATTAACGATAAAATAAGGTGAATTGACTATAAAATCACCTCTCTTAACTCATTTTTACATCCATTAACTCAATTCACATGCATTCTTCATTATTCATCCACCAATATTTCATCTCAAGTCAAGCAACTTAGGGTTTTATCATTGCAAGAAATCAAGAAAGCTTCTAAAGACATTCAAGCATTGAATCTTCATGTTGTGCTGTAGAATTTCAAGACCTGTCATCATGGAAAGGTAACCTATTCCATTATTGTATGTTTCATTCCATTCTTTCATCGTTTTGGTTTAATTACCTAAGCAAGGTTTGACCAAGGTAAACCCCCATGCCCTAACATTCAACATCTCTCTCTCTTGCATTGTGTATTTGCAGATTTAGGTCCTTTGTAAACATAAGCATTTTTGGACTTGTCTTTCTCCTTTTAGTTGAATAAACCTAGAAGTGCTAGAAAGAAAGTAGGTCCCATAAATCTATGTTTCAATAAGTGATTATTTTCTATATTCATTCCTAGTTTTATTTTTCTCTTTCTTAGCATGATTAGGTTCACTTTGCTTTCTAGATTTTTATATGCAACTTTGAATGCCTTATGGCCCAACACAAAGCTTTCCTAATTTCAAATTTTTACAACTCATTATAAAAGTTTTGTAACTCATTATTCCTCAAATATTCATAATTTTTTTTACATTTTTGTGTTCTAGAAACTAAACTATCTAGCACATTTTACATCATTCTCACTCCATCCAAGTATCATTTCTCCATAATAAGAGATATGGTGTCCTAGGTAAGGTTTAACACATAATAACATTTATTTAGTTTTTATCACATTAAAATGTAACCCATTAAATATCTAACAAGTTGGCTAAGCAATTTTTGATAGTTTTATCAAATGTGGAAGATTGATATAAAATGTTTAGATATTTAGAATGTTTAGAGAAGCACACAATTGAGTACATGCCACAACATGTAATTAAATGATTTACCGATTCAAGATTAATAATGTTAAATTGTAATATAACATTAACTTGGATGTATTAAATTGCAATCTTGATCAACTAATTTTTCATTTGACATTTCTCATTATTCAAATTTTGAAATCATTTGACTTTACAATTCAATCTCAATGCTTATCTTATTAAAGATTTCATCTTGCTATCATTTAAATAGCTTGATTGATTAATGTGCCACTCTAAACAATTTTAAATCATCTAACCACTATAAGTTTCTTTTACCATTTATGACAATCCTTCACTAACCAATTAGTTAACATTAAACCTTAGGTTCTCTAGTTTAAATGCCTAACTTGAATCTGGCAAACAAGATATTGAAATTACATCTATGCTTTGGTTACAAATACTTGAGCACACAGTCCAAATACAATAGCGCTAATTAATATAGATAACTAAGAATGGAGCACAAACACCCAAACTACATTCTATTTAGTATCCTCTAAACATTATTATTTCTTCTCCTTCCCTTCACATTGTGCAGGTTGAGATGTGAGGGGAACATCCCTCACTCGTTTCTTTGCATCCAGCGCAGAAATCATATCATCCAATGCTTCATCTAGGTCATCCACTTCATTCATCAAAACTCATATAATTTCTGTAGGAGTCATCTTAGCCCCGCCTCCAATCTTCTGTTCCACGACCAGAAAGAGTGGATGTTCCTCAATCTGCAAATAATTGAGAGCAAGAGATTTGAATGCAGGGAATGAGCAGAAAGAGAGCAGAACGTCCCATAGGATTGCAAGAGATTTGAATGGAAGGGAAAGAGAAAAATGCTTGAACGGAAATACCACTTGAACGGAATGCTGGTCCATTCGTCCCCGTAGTAGAAAATGGAATGCTTGAACAGAATGCTGGTCCATTCATCCCCGAAGCTACAGAAGTTGACGAACAAAGTGGTGTTTAAAAATATCCTGCTTTTTTAAAAAACTTTTCAAAATGTTCGCCCTCTGCTTGCAGAATGTCTGTTTTCCTCCCATGACCTCCACTTTCCTACCGTTAACTTTGTTTCAATTTGTGTCAAGTCCCTTGGAGTACGACGTCCCATCATGTTATGTATGTGTCTATATTATGTTATTATGTATGTTTTTATGATTTTTTATCTACATAGGTGCATTTTGTCTGGGAATTAGCCGTCTCCAAAACAAATTAACTATTATAAATAAAATAAAATAATTTTAAGAGTTTTCAAAGATACATATGTTGAAAATGACATAGCAGAACACCAATTTTAGCATTTGAATGAATACATATCTAAAGTTTATTTTGAATAATCATATATTTTAAATTATATAGTAATGAAGCAGCTACGGATATTTTACGCGGGTGGTGTATCCAATATGGGAAAGATCAAGCTCATTCTTTAAATCAAGGGTCTACCTTTTCCGAGAAGGCATGGAGATGATCAGAGCGATCCTACACGTTTATTTTTCCGTCGGTCTTCTTTCCCACGGAGCAGTCGAAACATTCCTCTCACGCCTGAAAAATAATATTTGATTCGCATTTAGTATGATTGTTTAAAAGGCTGCAAACTGACAACTAGTCAAATCTCTGAAGTAAATTGGATCTGCCTCAAAAAATATTGTGTTGAGATATCCTTAGATCCAGTTTTCATTTACTGTGAATAGATTGAAGTAGCAGCTCTAAGGAGATTGTGTTTGGTTAGTCTCATTTTTTTTTTAAATGTTTTTTCTGCAAAGTATGCCCATTATTTTCATCGACATTGTTGATAGCAGACAATTTGTGTTGAATCCTGAGGTTAGTCACTTTCTATGGTTTTCCTTTTTTTTGGAATATGAAGGCAATCATGTCTTTTTTTCTTTGCTATTTTTTAATTTAAATTTTTTTAAATTATTGCTCACTTCAGATATTGTTGACTATGAATAGATTGAAGCAACAATTGTAGAAAGACAGGTTTTTCAAATTTGTGTTGCTAGGAAAATGCTTATTTTTGGAAGACAACAGAGAGTATCTGGACTGTGGGTGTCCTTATTAATATTGGAAATATTTTTAAATATTTTTAAAGTAAATATTTTTTAGCCCTTTGTCTACAGTTGTTTAGTACCTTGAAGTTACTCTATTTAATTGCTTCCATAGGAACACTGTATAATCAAACAGGTACATTAGTCACCTCCAGGCTCCCCCACACCAATCTATTGATTTTTATACTTCTGTTAAATGATAAACACTATTATTTAGAAGCAATGCTCAAGAGCAAACTGGACCTGTCTAATCCACCTTAAATTCCTTCAGCCTACTAAGCATTGGGTGTCATTGACTTTTGATATTATTCTCTGTTGATGTACGGATTGCTTCTTAGAAATTTTTCCTTTCTTATATGATAACTTAATGTTTACAACAAATCTGTAGCAATTTTCAACATTTTTTCTTAATTCAGGCCTGATAGCCTTTTTCGAATCTTTAAGAAAAAAATTGTTTTCATTTTGGTATAGTAGGCTTTCTCCCAAGTCTCTTTTTTGCTTTTGGAGACCCCCAAATTCTGATACTTGCATGTTCACACCATTGGAAGGTATTCCACGTAGGAAAACCCCATAAAAATTGGTAGATGGCATGGGCTGATGGTGTTATTTCACTTTACGTGGTACTTAATAAAATGACGAGTGCACAAGAAATTTCCCTTTGTTCAAATCTAAACGTTTTCTTCTTGATCTTAGTGAAATAGGGGAGGGGGGGTGTGGATGGATGGAGAATATTTTTTTTAATTTCTAGTTCGGTTAGCAAGATAAGAGGGGGTCCATAATTAGGGTTTGTGAAAAACATTTATTATTAAAACCCTACATAAACTCATTTAGTGTCCTATCCATTTTAGTTCTAAGCATTCATTTTTTCTTGCACGCCACTTCAGAGATTGGTAAGGGAGAGGCCCTGATGGTGGGTAGGGTAACCTTGAGTGAGGGGTCCACCTCATCAGCGTCTAAGTCGACTAATTTTTTTTTGCCATGTGCCTTCACTATCGAGCTGGCAGTTTGAAATAAAAATTTGGCAATCTTTCAAGCACGCCTTTCAAGGTTTTGGGGGTGATTTCCAAAAACTGCCAAAAAAGAGTAAAAAATTAGGCGTATACCTATTGCGAACATTTGTATGACCGATTGCTGTTTGGCGCCACACCAGTACTTGCATATGCATATCCTAGTTAATGCGCATTAACTGCTACACATTTCCCACCGTCGGCCTTAACTCCTACCACCTTGGCATGCTAACCATTCACTTGGTCTTGCATTCTATTCACGAAACACCCAGTAATGAGACATCATTCATTTTTAGCAGTTCCATTGAGAACCAGCTCTGGTTAGGATGGACGTCGATGGTGGTGAGGTCATGGCCGAGTGGTGGTGATACATTTTTTGTGCTTTTTGTGTTTAGCAACAACATATTCAATAAAAGTAAACTATATATCTTCTTGCTACGTAGGTGAGGTTGTCTTCCAACCTCACTCAGGTAGTAACTATGCATTGCAATATTTTTCTAGGTTTTTCTTGCGATTTTATTTTGTTAATTGTGCAAGAAAAAATTGTAATGCTTTCATCATGTAATCAAGCTTTGTTGCAGCTTATTCATGGCCGCTACTGTGTATTTTATGGCTGATTGTGTGTATATGTGACTATATAGATATATATGCATATAAATGTATATATATGCATATATATCTATGTATACACACATATACACACATCAACGGCCCGCAAATGTAATTTTCCAACAATAATAGAACTATATAATGGCGGACTGTGTCTATATGTGAGAATACAGTTATATATATGCATATAAATGGCCCAGTGTGTGTATATGCGTGTATACAGTTACATGTATGAGCAATTGCAACACAATAGTGTGTATATGTCTGTATATATCCATATTTATATGTCTACACACACATATACACACACTGCCATAATATATGTGTTCATTTTTGTTTTATACCTCTGTAATTGGAATATATGCATATATATGTGTGTATACACACATATACACACAGTCTTCCATTCAAATAGAGCTTAGTTTGCATTTTGTACCTCTGTAATTTGGTTATGTATAGTGGCAGTATGTGTGTTTGTGTAGCTTGACTGTGAAGGGTTTTATGCACCTATGTTTTAGCTGGCTCTTTTGACCGTTGCTGTGACCCCTTGCTCAAAAATTCCTAACCCCCATTGTCCACTCTTCCATGTCCTTCGACTCTACTTCAAATATGACTGATTTAGGGAATACGATCATATCCATTTATAGAATTTTCCTAGTCAATTTTGTAATCATTTTATTTTTTTAATTAACTAATCATTTATATGATTTTCCTAGTCAATTTAGTAATCATTTTAATTTTTAATTAACTAAACATTTCTTTTTAAATTGATATAATATTCAACATCTTTATATTGGACTAAACAATAAAATATTATGTATGAATGTATGCACACATGCATACATACATACTACATAATTATTTATGTATGTATGTATGTATCTATTTGAGACATAGATATACATACTTATACACACATACCTAGATGTATGTGTGTATAGTATGTATACACACATACATGTGTGGATGTTTGTATACATACTATACACATGCATGTGTGTATATACTTATACACGCATACATGTATGCATGTGTGTATAATATGTTTACACACATGCATACATGTATGTGTGTATAGGATACTGTACACACATACATACATGTATGTGTGTATATTGTACACATATACATACATGTATGTGTGTATATTGTATACACATACATACATACTTTGGCCAAAACATAGGTGCATGCCACCTGAACCTATGGAGTGTATGATAGTGTTCTAATACTGCCATTATATATATGCAAGTTGTAGGTCTACAATTACATGTCTATTGAAGTGATCATATGTATGCTTTTTTTGTTCTTTAATTAAAGTGACTGTAAATATCAACCCCTCTCCCTTACAGCTATGTGTGATTATGGTTGACTCCTAATTATGTTAATATCAGGTCAATTAGATGCATGGTTAGTTTTTTTCATCAATTACACTCAATCTTACATGTATGAATTTGTTGTTACACTATGTACAATTGTTTAATATGTTGTTCATTTCGAATCAGCTCAATTAGATGCATGGTTAGTTTGTTCTTCAATTACAATCGACCTTACATGTATGCATTTGTTGTTACACTATGTACCAATATTAGATATGCATATGCATATTGCATCTATGCAAATATGCATATTGCATCTATGCAATATGTATTGCATCTGCAACATGCATATTTGCAATATGCATATCAAGATCACAACATGCATATTGCATCTTATAAATATGCATATTTGCAATATGCATATTGCATCTATGCAAATATGCATATTTGTGAATATATATTGCATCTATGCAAATATGCATATTTGCAATATGCATATGCATATATGCAATTGTTGTATGAAGTTAAATTTTAGTATGTTGTTTGAGAAATGGTATTAACATAAGTAGGAGTCAGGATATGGTTAGTATGTTCTACATTTATTGTATGATGTTATATTTTAGTATGTTGTTACACTATGTACCATTCTTATATATGTTGCATATGCATATGCATAAATGCAATTGTTGTATGAAGTTAAATTTTAGTATGTTGTTTGAGAAATGGTATTAACATAAGTAGGAGTCAGCATATGGTTAATATGTTCTGCATTTGTTGTATGATGTTATATTTCAGTATGTTGTTACACTATGTACCATTGTTATATATGTTACATATGCATATGCATATATGCAATTGTTGTATGAAGTTAAATTTCAATATGTTGTTTGAGAAATGGTATTAACATAAGTAGGAGTCGGCATATGGTTAGTATGTTTTGCTTTTGTTGTATGATGTTATATTTCAGTATGTTGTTACACTATGTACCATTGTTATATATGTTGCTTCTACATATGCATATTGCAAATATGCATATTTTCATATATGCATATGCATATTTGCAATATGCATATTTTATATACAATTGTTGTATGAAGTTAAATTTCAATATGTTGTTTGAGAAATGGTATTAACATAAGTAGGAGTCAACATATGGTTAGTATGTTCTGCATTTGTTGTATGATGTTATATTTCAGTATGTTGTTACACTATGTACCATTGTTATATATGTTGCTCATTTCCAATTACCTCAATTAGACACATGGTTAGTTTGTTCTTTAATTACACTCAATATTACATATATGAATTTGTTGTTACACTATGCACAATTGTTTGACATGTTGTTCATTTTGAATCAGCTCAATCAGATGCATGGTTAGTTTATTCTTCAATTACAATTGATCTTACATGTATGCATTTGTTGTTACACTATGCACCGAAGTTAGATATGCATATGCATATTGCATCTATGCAAATATGCATATTTGCAATATGCATATGCATATATGCAATTGTTGTATGAAGTTAAATTTCAGTATGTTGTTTGAGAAATGGTATTAACATAAGCAGGAGTTAGCATGTGCATGTGCATGTGCATATGCATATGTATGTGCATACTGTCAACAATTGTCTTCTCCATTTACATTTAAATTAGATGAATGGTTAGTTTGTTCATCAATTATACTCAATCTTACATGTATGAATTTGTTGTTACACTATGAATTTCAGTATGTTGTTTGAGAAATGGTATTAACATAAGTAGGAGTCTGCATATGCATATGTATGTGCATACTGTCAGCAATTGCCTTGTCCATTTACATTTAAATGAGTGGACACCTTGTTAATTTCCATAACCATCCTTTATGCTGTCATCGACCACTCTCCCTTTAAGCTCTGTTATGGTCTAAATATTTCCAACCCATTCGAATACAACATTACCATACATATGTATGCTGCAAAGAATGATACGACATATTGAATTTTCAAATTAACTTAAAACATCAGATTGATACACTGTTATGATACATATATGTATAGATTACTATAGATAGATACATAAGTTTCCTCTCACAGAGATAAATATATACATATGTTTCATATTGTAGAGATAGACAGTAACATGATGGAATATGTTGTCTCTATGGTATCCATACTGATGTTTCAAGTTAGAAACATTCAAAACAAAAAAATTTCAAACATCGTTTCAAATCCATCAAGAAGTTCACAACAAAAAACTAGCAACCAAACATTCAAATCAATCGAAAAATGTAGGAAAAATAAAATTTGATGGCAAGTTGTCTTATGAGTTGGATGTGGCCTATGATGGAGAAGGACTCCATGATTGAGTTGGTTGGATTATGCTTGGGGTGGGTGAGGTTTGATAGGCCTGTAAGCGAGGACTCCAACTCTCATATGGTTGGCTTCTTGTGGGGCTAGGTGAGTGTGTATAGGAGAGTGATTGAGAAGGACTCCAACTCTGAAATGTTTGGCTGGTAGCTTGGGTAGGTGATGGACAATATTGGGGGCATTGAATAGATACAAAATCTGTGAAGATCCTATGGCGGTCAAGAAAGGGATTTAGAGGGCTGTTGAGTCGCCTCTCCTTTGCACCATTTGCTTGTGCCTTCTCCAACTCTTTTTCCCTTTTTGTGGCTTCCTTTTCTCTTCGTTGGTCCTCCCTTTTTTTTTCCTTCTCCTTCTTTTGCAGCTCCTTTTTAGCCTCTGTTGCTACTCATTTCTTTTCCTTTTCAATTCTCATAAGACTTTTGCCTCCAATTCTGCAATCCTTTCTATCTTGCGCTCTGCAAGTTGTTGCTTCTTCCTCAATTTTAGTTCTTCTAGTTCCTTCTTCTTTTCGTCTTGTTCACTTAGCATTGCCATGAAGTCATCAGCAGTTAGGAGTTGGGATCCTCTTTGCAACTTGATCCCACGGTCAACTACCTTATTAGACTTGTCTTTCACCACATGAACCGGTAGCTTCAAGAATTGTGAGATGCGTGAAGTTTGTTGGCCTCCCAAAGGCTCAATCAAATCGGCATTATTTGTTTCTGGCCTCTCACTATTTGTAGCATCTGTTATATCTCCTAACTGCTCACCGTCACTGTCTCCACAATCAACATAGAAATGTACTAACGTATTGGGACCCATGCAGTGCAGTGGAGATGGCATTGAAAGACTCTGTTCTTCGTCCACATGCATATCCATAGCAAGATTGGCAGCACCATCAAAGAGCCAGGAGGGCTGCTCAGGTGGAGTTGGCAGGGAAAGAGATATGTCTCCAATAGTACTCTGGTCTCTCAATACTGTTGGTTCAAGTCATTCATTGGAATCTGAAACAACAAATTCATACATGTAAGTTTGAGAGTATTTGAAGAACAAACAAATCCAATCCATGTAATTTAAATGCAAATAGAGAAGTCAATTGCTGACAGTATCCACAACCATATGCATATGCTGACTCTTACTTATGATAATCCCATTTCTCAAATAGCATACCTAATTTTATCTTCATACAACATATGCATATGCTGACTCTTACTTATGATAATACCATTTCTCAAACAACATACTAAAATTTATCTTCATACAACATATGCATATATGCATATGCATATTGCATATTGCATATGCCGACTCTTACTTATGTTAATACCATTTCTCAAAATAGCATAGTGAAATTTAACTTCATACAACATATGCATATATGCAATGCATATGCATATTGCATATATGCGTATATAAATTCATACAAAAAATGTAGAACATAGTGTAACAACAAATGAATACATGTAAGATCGATAGTAATTGAAGAACAAACTAACCATACATCTAATTCAGGTGATTGGAAATGGGCAACATATCAAACAATGGTACATAGTGTAACAACATACTGAAATATGACATCATACAACAAATGCAGAACATACTAACCATATGTTGACTCCTACTTATGTTAATACCATTTCTCAAACAGCATACTGAAATTTAACTTCATACAACAATTGCATATATGCATATGCATATTGCAAATATGCATATGCAGATTTGCATATATATGCATATCTAAAAATGGTGCATAGTGTAACAGCAAATGCATACGTGTAAGATCGATTGTAATTGAAGAGAAAACTAACCATACATCTAATTGAGCTGATTCGAAATAAGCAACATATCAAACAATGGTACATAGTGTAACAACATACTAAAATATAACTTCATACAACAAATGCAGAACATACTAACCATTCATCCCATTTTGCTGATCATCAACTTCTGCAGTTCCAACATTAGACTCATCCTCAGTGACTGCCAAACCATTGTTGGAAAGGCTTAGAATGTTTGCAGCAGCTGATGCTTCCTCGGGCGCAGCAAAGTGGAATGTCTCGCTAACCCTCATGTCATTATCCAAAGCATTTCGATCAAATGGCCAAATACCTGTCCTCTTGAAGCCAGCTATAATGTTTGAAAAAGTCAATGACTTTTGAAAAGCTAGGCTGCCAAGTGTAGCCAATTCTGCCCTTCTTATCTCCAGATTTGGATGTCTAATGGTCCAATTTGTTCTTTCCTTTTTGAAGTTACACTTGAAAGATGAGAAAACACTCACATCAAGAGGCTGCAACTTGTGTGATGTGTGGGCGGGTAGGGTGAGCAAGTCAATACCAAGCTCCCTTGCTTTGGTAATGGTAGAGAAGGCTACATGGCTGCCATGCCCATCAAATATCAAGAGGTGTCTATGGGTGGGTGAGCAACCCCTAGGTACTTGCATAGCAAAGAACTTGAGCCATTTGATAAATAGCACTTTCATCATCCATGCGTGAGGTTGAACAGCCATCAATGCTCTTGGCTCATAGTTGGCTATGTAGTTTTGCACATTTTTTTGCTCTTGAACAAATAAAAACCTGGAATTTTTTGACCTGCAGCATTTACACATGCTAGAATAGTGATCCACTCCTGGCTCTTTGGGATAATGTAAGCAACACTTCTCACACCTTTCATGGCAAGCACCTTCATGTTACCATTCCGGCCAGCTTGCAACCCTGTCTCATGACAGTTCCAAATCCTCTGCGGTCCATAGTTCCCTCCTGCATGTGCCTTCTCCAAAGTGTCGTAGAAAGCACTTACAATCGGTTGCCTCAGATTTATAGCACGGTCTCTATCTTGACCTTGGGCTATTCTCAAGTAGAGATCAGGATGCCTTATTTTGAATCCTGTCCACCATGACTTGCCAGGAAGCCCATTCTTGAAGGGATTATTCCTTGTTTCGCATATTTGGGCCACTTCCATTTTCAGATTGACGACCTCCAAACTTTGGCCAACAACAGCCATCTCCTTGCACCATTCGATGATCAATGACTCTTCCTCCTCAGTTAGGACTATTTGGGGGCCTTTCCTTTTTGTAGTGGTCATACCACCTAGCCAATTGGACAATGTTGAGGTAGGAATACCCCACTTTTTTGCTGCACCTCTAGTTGACCAGCTATAGTCTTCGACATCTTCAAGGGCATGGTCCATGTCAACCTGGGTCCATTCACGCCTCGGTGCAACCTTTTTGGTTGATACAGCTGGGTTAGCTTGCACTATAGATTCGATTGGTTGTTCCAAAACAATTTCTACCTCCTCCTCACTACTTGGTTCTTCAGTTCGCTGGTGAACAGGAATGACAACATCCTCCTCATCGCTATGTGGTAGATGCACACCTCTCTTGTGTGCGGGCATAGTTTTCCGGCTCCGCTTTTGTGGAGGCTTCCTCCTTGAAGATCGCCTGCTATTTTTTTGCGCATTTATCTTCCTCTGTATTGAACCAACACAGTGATTAGTAAACAACATACACTTAATATTGAAAATAATGATACCGACTGAAACAACGAATCCATACATTTACTATTGATTGTAATTGAAGAACAAGCTAACCATGCATATAATTGACACAACATTATGATACACATATATATGAACTTGCAACAGCAGCATGATACAAATATTTTTATCTTCAAACAGCTTTGCAAGACAATAAAGGGTTTCAAATATTTCTATCATATTATTGTTTCAAGTTGTGTTAATGTTTCATAATGTTGTTTGAGATATTCTTCGCATACTGTCAGTACAATTGAAGAACAAACAAAGCATACATCTAATTAAGTTGAATGTAACCGATGGTGGGTAGGGTAACTTTGAGCAAGGGGTCCATGTCATCAGTGTCCCAATCGAGTAATTTTTTTATGCCACGTCCCTTGACAGTCGAGCTGACATTATGCAACTTTTATATATGTATGTATATATCTATCTCTGCAATATATATATATATATCTATATATGTATGTATATATCTATCTTATTGATGTTTCAAGTTATTTATGCTCTTTCATTCCATGGTTATAACACAAGTATGAGTTATATGCTATCACATTTGGCTGTAAGGGAGAGGGGTTGTCAATTACAGTCGGTTAAATTGAAGAACAAACACATAGACAAAAGGGAGAGGAGCTATGTGTGGGCATAGGAGCTGATCGTGGGTAATGGAGGAGCTTTTTTGCCCTATAGAGAATGCAATGAAGTGGTATAAAGTTCATGGCATTTGCCATGAAATTTAGATTCTTGGCATTTTCCAGTAGTTTATAAGTCATGGTATTTGCCATGAATTTTATAGCAGTTCTAACTGCATGCACTGCAGGGCAAGAGTGTTTTGATGTGACGTAAATATTGACCCCTCTCCCTTACAGCTAACTTTGATGATGGTTGAGTCCTACTTATGTTAGTACCATTTCTCAAACAACATAGTAACATAAGTAGGAGTTAGCCATTATGACAGTTGACTGTAAGGGATAGGGGCCGATATTTACAGTCACTTTAATTGAACAAACAAAGCATACATCTAATTAGGTTCAATGTAAATGAGGACATACATACAGTCACTTTGCAGAGATAGATAGATACTTAATTTGAATGTGAATGAACAAGGTATAAATTGAATGTAGATACCTATATTTGGTGATGAACTGTACAGTAATATATAAATTTGACTATGCATATATATATATATATATATATGCAGAGATAGATAGATACCTAATTTGAATGTAAATGAACAAGGTATAAATTGAATGTAGATACCTATATTTGTTGATCAACTGTTCAGTAATATATTAATTTCAAATTGCAAAATAGAAATATACATACCTTGTTAATTTACATTCAAATTAGGTTATCTATCTATCTCTCTGCAAATATATATATATGTTTCCCACAGCCCTATCCATTTTCATGAAACTTACACATTTATCTATATCTGCAATATATATGGCCCTGTTCATTTTAATGAGACTTATGCATATCTCTCTCCCTATATATATATGTATATATATATATTTGCAGAGATAGATAGATAGCTAATTTGAAATTAATATATTACTGAACAGTTCATCAACAAATATAGGTATGTACATTCAATTTATACCTTGTTCATTTACATTCAAATTAGGTATCTATCTATCTCTGCAAATATATTATATATATAGGGGGAGAGAAATGCGTAAGTTTCATTAAAATGAACAGGGTATATATATTGCAGATATAGATAAATGTGTAAGTTTCATGAAAATGGATAGGGCTGTGGGAAACATACGTGGATATGTATCATTTTGTGCAGCATATATATGTATGGTAATGTTGTATTCGAAAGGGTTGGAAATATTTCTACCATAACAGAGCTTAAAGGGAGACTGTCAATGACAGCATAAAGGATGGTTATGGAAATGACTTACCGAAAGAGCTAAAGGAGGAGAGCGCATCGATCTGGAGGAGGTCATCGTCACTCAGGACATGCAATAGAAAGTGAGAAATTTGAAAAATTTGAATAAACTGTACTAATGTGTAACTTGCATCGCACAAATGAGGATTGCTTGCATAAATAGGTTTGTTGAATTTGAATTGGTAGCAAGTGGATTAATTTGAATTATGGGAGGCAATTTGATCTGCATTCAATGGATTAATGGTAGAAGTGATAGCTTAATGGGTACGTAGGATTTCTAGTTGGTGATTTGAAGTGATATTAAGTTTTTTTTTTGAATTGTAACCAGTTTTAAAATTTTTTTATGATTATTGTTTTTTAGTGGATTTGTAAATAATAAAGGGATAACTAAGTGTTATATTAAAATTTTGCAATGCATAGTGAGCCTGAGAGTTCGTGTTTTTCAATTTTGTAGGAAAATTCAAAAAAATATTGGTTATTATGGACATCCGAGAACTAGTTGATAGTAAAAAGAATATGAGAAATGGGACATGTTGAAATGTATTTTGTTCAAATAGATTTGGAATTAAATCACTTGGAAATGTCTTATGTACATGTCAACTCACTTTTAATGCAAGAAGACTTATATTCTGGCTAATAAAATATCCCTTCACAACAACCTTTTATTGGGAAGGTAGAAAATATTATTTATATTGTGGAAATAAGATTATCATTATGCATTCACTTGATATTGTGAAATAGGAAAATAAATGTCCACTTGCATTCACCCACTATTGAGAAGGTGGCAACAAAAAGTCAACCTATGGTAGGACATACTATGAATTTACTATGAATCTGTCATATCATATTTGAAAGGAAATTTGAAATTTTTATTGGTAGAAAAATTATCCATCGGTGGGCCCTAGGCTATCCATAGCTATACCAGCGATGGGACCCTATCCCACGATCGGCTCCTCTCCCTTATTTGTTGTTTGGAGCAAGTTGGAGGGTGTATCAAATTTGACACCCTTCAACTAGTATGCACTTTGTACTCTTTGTTTCTAAGCTTTATAGTTCTTTTCCATTTTCCTTCATAGAAATGTAGAATTAGAGGATGTCGCATTCCAAAACCCTCATTTTGTTTCTTTCATTTTTTTAATTTTTTTTATTTTTCTTTTATTCATTTTGGTTGTTTAGGGTTTTTAGCGATGTTTTTTTCTTCTATCATTTTCCTTTTGATTTGTTCTTGGTTTCATCTGATGCTATGATAATCATTTTATTTTGTTTTGTTTTCGTTGATTCCCCCGTTCTTTGTTTTTTCTAGAAGTTAAATTTTTAGTAATGTAGGACTACACTTTTAAGATTTGTGACATGGAATGATTTTTCACTGCACAAGAACAATTTTGTTATGAGGGTGTTTTGAACCTACTTAGAAGAATATCCTGTCATCATTACACCAAATTTCATCAAGTTTAAATTATATTTTTTATTGAAGAAACCAAGCTACATCCTAGAGTGTAAACGAATGGGTAGCTATAGCAATAGAATCCCCACTATATCGAGCACAGTCATAGGTATGTAGGTTCACAAATCTAATCTATGGAAAATATCCTGGCTGGTTTGTATAAATAATGATCTTTAAATTTGTTCAATAAAATATTTAAATAATAATAATTTTTTTTTTCGTGGATTAAGTTTTTTTCTCTTACTAATTTTAGAAATTAGGAATTAGATCACTCATGGTCACAGGTGATACTAATTTTTCTTCTCACTTAGTATACATTGGGTATGTGCAAGATCATCATGGACAAAATAGGTCCTTAAGTGGCAAAAAATTTAGAAAAATCAGAGTTAGGCAACTTGACATAACAATTTGAATAAGTTATCTATATTATTTCAAAACTATGTAAGAATAGAATTTGTAGAAAATTTAATATAGTTTCTAAACTACTAGGTTTTTAAAAAAAATATATATATCTATTTGGTGAAAATTTGAAATTTCAATACAGTGGTACTTAAATTTCAGAGAAAAAATAAGAAGTAGGTGACTGTCTAACCACCCTAACCACAATAAAATGATAATATTTTTTTATAATATTTTAGATATAAGTAGAGGATGCATGCTCAGATGTGATGCATATTTTTTTGTAATTTTTTTCCTAGTAAATAATTAATTATGAATTTCTGATTACAACATTTTAAAAAATATATAAACTTGTATGTCTGACCACCTTAACTTAGTCAAAACTTCATGAAATTCAATTTTTCTTCTTTTAATCCTATAGTATGCGAAGCATAGAATGTGACACATATTTTGGATTTAAAATATGTGATACTGTTTGAAAGCTATAGATGCTTTTCAATTAACCTATCAATCAGGACTTTAGTCATAATTTGCATAGAAAATGAATAATAATTACTTACTAAATTCAAAGTAAAGCATAATTTATATCAGTGGAAATCTAAGAATCTCCTTTAAAAACCCTTTTTGTTTCATCAATTTTGGGTAAAAAAATAGTCGTCAGCCACATACCCATCATATTGCCACTTTTTGGCCCATCATGATCCTGCACATACCCCATTGCTTAAATCGATAATTTGAGTAGGCAATCTTGTCATAGCATTTTTAACTAACAGAGGAGCCCTTGTCATGGTGTGCTAGTAGGAAAAATTGAAGTTCACACCCAATTACTCCTAGAAGACAAGCTGAGTTTTATTGGAGAGTTAAAGCAGGAGGGCATGGCTGCCATGGCAGGTGATGGAATTAGTGATGCACCAACATTAGCAACAATAGATGTGGGGATATCTATGGGTGTGGAAAGCTCTATGTTAGCCATGAAATCTACAGACATAGCTCAAATTTCTAATGATAAAGGAAGATTGTTGGTGTAGTGAAAATACGGTATAGATCAGTGAGGATAATATATACATAAATGTTGCATTCTCCCTAATGACTAAGGTAGCCTCGGTGGTGCTTAATTTCATGGGTTATATCTACTTGTGGATGGTTTTTCTAGCAGGAATAGGAACTTTCTTGATTGTAACATTCCACAACATGCTTCTCTTGAAAGGACAGAAAGGTGGTCATGCTTATCATCATCATCATCATCATCATCATCTTGGGTATTGCAATGACTCAGATGTGAATGGGCATGGGAATCATCTGCATGATCATGATCATGATCATGGTATTTGTAAAGAAAACTCATGAGCACAATCACAATCATAACTATAACCAAAACCATGATCATGATCATTAACATTGTCATGACCATAACCATAATCACAGTAATGGCCATGCACAGTGAAATTTTGGCTTCAATTTCCTTTGTCTCAAGGATTTGGATTACCATCTCTTGTTTTTGCAGAGGATGGAATTTTTGACAAGTCAATTGATTAAATATTAACAAAACATTACATTCATAGGAATAATAAAAAAATGGAACTAGATTTCAGGTATACCTTTAACAATTTTGTGTCACTGGTGAAGTTTACAACAATATTTTCAACAATGCCTTTGTATTGTTGGATTTTTAACTTTGTAACACTAAGATATATATATATATATATATATATATTATAAATCATATTTTATTTAACATTTTTCATTAACATTTATGATTTGACATTGATGTTGTTACCATTTATTAGTTGTGTGATTTTTTTATAATTATATATTTAATTTTGTAGATTTTGTGTAAATTATGTACTTTTAAAAAAAAAATTGTAATATATATAACCATATCCTGTTGTCCTCAAAATATTTTTTTTTCTTGCTATCCCTAAAAACTGTCCTAGATAGTTGGAGAAACAATGATATATTTTAAGTTATCTCAAAATATTTTTTTTCTTTGCTATCCCTAAAAACCATCTTGGATACTTGGAGAAATAGTGATATATTTTAGGTTATCTAAAACTACATGAAAGTTTAGTTTATAGATAGGATTTAAAACGTGAAACTTCAATCTTCTAATATGCCATCATTTATAGTGTTTTAAACCTATCTTTATGTATTTTAGCTCATCAAAAATTATGTTCATTCCCGAGATGAAATACTATCATTTTTTGTTTTCAAAAATGAGAAACTGAAAAAAAAAGTTAATACAGTAACACAATCTGGAAATTGGATATAGAAACAAAAACCTCGAGTGAGATAGAATCTAGAGAAAAATCTCAAAGAGAGCCTATAATATGGAAGCTAGTGCGATTTATGATCAACAATCCAATTGTGTTCACATTCAAATGTATTGTAGTTTTGTATCCAAAAATAGGCAATCTAGAAAACAAATGACCAGCATGGAGCAATAACAATAAAGTAGCCACAAAACATTATCCACAAGTAATAAAAAACATAACTAAAAGCAATTACATGATCTTGGTTAAACCAATGAAAGAAAAAATATTATAAGCTAAATAACAAAAAAGTAATGAGATGGTTAAGAATTCAAAACCTTTTTGTGTGAAGATTCACTAGTAATACTTGTGGCTAACGTAGAGAGAATGGTGGTGACTATTAGGGAGCATGTAAAAAAATGTTCAACTCTTATTTTGATAATTTAACCTCCATGAGAAGTAAAATGGAAATATTGAATGAATTTGAATAGTGTGTGTGCTCTTAAAATTCTATGTGTAAAGTTGTAGATCAAAGAGTACTTGTAGCAATGAATATTAGTAAATTCAAGTCTACAAAGATGCTAGCATTATATGAGAGTAGGAGATGAGGAAATTCAAGATGCTAACAAGAACTTGTGAGGCAGACAATGCAAGACCCCTCCATTTTGGATGTTTGGATTGGCAGTGTTTTCTTTGTAACGCTTGGTTCTGTTTATGTTGTGACTTTGGAACTTGCTTACTTTTGATCGCAATTATTAAACGATGTGAATGTTATATGTTGATGTGATGGTATCTTATTTAGTTGTTATCTTTATGGCATATTTTGGATTAACTTAGAAGATATTTGATTTAACAATTTTTTATGTTGTTGATCATATCATTGATGTTAGATGCATCAGTTAGTGATATTGTATTAGTGAAGGGGATGGGATTGTATCACTCGCTTGTGAGTGCCCTATGATTCTGAGATTTCCTCTTCACAGTGTGTTTGATCACATTATATATCTATGCATGTTTGATGTACTCTTTGTTCGTAGGTTGATAGGTACACGACATCAACTCCACCTAGTTCATAGGTTTGAGCGTGTCCATTGACCAACAGAAATCAATTGGGAGATAGTAGCTAGGTTTTCCATGCCAAGCGTCACCCTAGTCATAGTTTGTCATCTGGTTTAGCAGTTTTGATTTGGTTCTTTCCTCCTTGGTTAATTATTTACTTTCATATTATAAAGGTTATTAAATGGCGGGTGTAGTGAAAATGATGTTTAACTATATCTAGTTGCAATGTTGAAATGTTATTTATTTCTTTGATTAGTTTGATTTAATTAATAAAATTAGATTTAATTTATTGATTAATTAGGTTAATGGGGTTAAATTAATTAAAATAGTTTTTTTGGCATTATTGGATATTAAGATTTAATTAAAATAAAAGTAGAAATCATGTTTGGATAGTTAGAGTCAACTTAAAATAAATAAATAAATAAATGAAAATGTGTTTTAATTTCACTTTTTGAAATTATAGATTAAAGTAAATTTTTTACAAAATTTGTATTCTTTTGTTTAAAAGAATTTTGAAAATGCATGAGATTGGAATTAGAAAGTAAAATTGTTTTAAATTTTTAAAAAATGGAAATATCTCCAAATTGTTCAATAAATTTAGTTGGTGGGGATATTTTAGGGGTTTGACCAATTTGGAGAAAAACTCTATTTTAGAAAATAGAATTTCATATAATTTTCAATTTGCAATTTGGGGGAGTTTTTTTGGTTGTGGCTTTGCTTGCATTTGGAAAGGAGATTGAAATTCTTGCTTGAGCTAGATTCAAAAGAGGAATTGAAAACACCATTGTTAAAGTCTTCAAGCTTTGGAGCAAAACCAGGTTCCTCTTTGATCTTATTTTGTTTTCTTTCATTTTGAAATGAGTTTCAATCTGTGTTATGCTATTGAAAAATCCTTGAACTGCTGTTTGGAGTTTCAATTAAAACCCATGTGAATTTGTTTAAAAACTAGCAATAGAAATTTTGAAGGGATCAAATGAAAATTTTAATTTGCTCTGTTCAATTTGAGGAAAACCCGAAAATTTATATCATGATTTTTGTGCTTAAAATTCTTCTTAGTTTTCTCCTCAGGAAAATTTGCCCAATTTGGGCTATGAAATGAAATATATGTGCCCATGTAATTTGCATAATAAATTCATATGCTGGCTAGAAGTATTCATTGAAATATTTTTATTCAAAAATATATATTTTTTTTTTCTTTTCTATGTAAAATTCGTTCTGGAAAGAACCACAACAGGGGGTCATTTTTCTTTGAATTAGAAATTTATTGATTTAAAAAAAAAATGATTTATTCTTTATGGGGGGAGTGGGGACTATCCCCCACTACTAGCCCCCATGAGGGAGGCGCTGGCTATGGATGCAGCGAGCGTTGCCTCCACAGGCATAGACTCCTCCAAAGTGGAGGGGCTGCTATGTAGTCCCCACAGGGGCTACGTCCCCTGTTTGGAGGCCCCACAACAGCAAAGAAAAAGTCTTTTTTTTTATTTACTTTAAATTTTTTTAGTTTTAATTCTATTTTATATTATAATATATATATTTTATATATTAATTTTAGATTATATATATATATTTAATGTAAACGTATTATATATAGTGCATATATATTCAATGTATATACTTTATGTATTTTTTTCAATAAGTGGTAATATAGAATTTTAAATTGGTAGGGTTTAAAAATATTAATATATTTAAACAAATAATTATATATTTAAGCAGATATATATTCATATTTGTATATATATACATTAAGTATATATATATATATATATTTATATGTATATTTAATATATAGTTAGATTTAAATATAAATTATCTTAAGGCGATTTTTGGTTAGGTTAGTAGAAGCAAAAAAAAATGATTATTAAATAATTTAATGTTTATTTAAAAAAGTTGATTTTTTAGATAATCAAATGATTTATTTTAAAAGTTTATTTTATAATCAAATATGTTTATTTAGAAATTTTATTTTGATTATTATGTATAATCGGGAAAGCATGGAATTAAATGATAGATTTAAATTCCACAATGTTATTCATGTAATCTATTTACTCTTGAGTGTTTGCAATAAAGTTAATTATTTTTATGGTTACATGCAATATAACTTTGCGTTGTTTGGATTTAGGAAATCCTAAAGTATGTTATTTAATTGCTAGAAGTGTCTTCGTTATGTGTTTTCTCTCATGGTCGTTGTTGGGAAAATGGGGTGATTTGTTTATGTAAGTCTTCCAGAGGAGTTCTCTAGGTTGGGATGTTTCTTGTAGTGGTTCAATTTGTGAATCACCTTAGGAATTGCATAGAGTTGGATTATGTTGTTGTACCCGATTTCCACGAATGGGGAATTGTGCCTCCTTGGATTAGGAGTGGCTTATGTGGTCCGTGCCTCCTTGGAAGGAGTCATTTTGTATCTTCGTTTCCTCCAATGTTTGGAGTGGGTTCCCTTTATTTGTTACCTCCTTGGATTGGAGAGGTCATCTTATCTTGTTACCATTGTGGTTTATACCGTGTGTGTTGTCGATAGAAGAGTGGCTCTTTGTGGGGGTCCAACACACAAAGGGGCGCCAGGGTAACTCACTTAGGGTTTAAGTAAGTGATAACTTAAGAAGAACTAATGAAAAAATATCAAACTAATTAATATAATTAATGCCTCTCTCATAACTCATTCGCTTTTAAGGTTTGAGTTGAGACGAGAAGCGTAGTTGGTATGAGGGTCTGGCGGTTGGTAGAGTTGAGCCAGGATAACCCAAGATGTGGGTTCGGTTGCCTAAGACAGTTGAGCCTAGGTAACTCATAGAAAATGTCATGTGACATCTCTCTATGTCAACCAAGAGTCAGTTTGTTGTACTGCGTAAATGATCCTTGTTCTCTGGAAGCATTGTAACTTTGTGTTAAGTGATATTGTGGTTGTAGTTGTTTCAATTCAACTATGTTTTAGCTCGTGTCTAGTGGTAGATGGTCTTGTTTAGGATTCCTTGTTACTATGTCCTAGCATAGTGGGTGAACCTTCAGGTATCACATAGTTGTTTGGAACGTGCACCTTAATCTGTTGGGTTGTCTTCTTGTTTGTGTGGATGAGATTTCCAGTTGGAGAGCTCGTGGGATCCAGTTTCTCTTCTTGCTATATTCTTTCTGAAATTACTGTAATTCTTTTACCCCTCATTTTTTATTGAGGTGGAATTTGTAATATGTAATCATACTTATTGGATTCATCTCATTCGGGGAATGAGTGTTGTAACCTTATTGCTATGTGATCATTATTGAAATCATGTGGTACTTCATATTCTTCGATGTAAATTATCATGTATGGAATGTATGTGCATTAATTTGTTAAACAATTAAATGTTATGGTTATAATTCATGTTTCTTGTTTGGGTTTGAGTAACTCAGTCTTGTAACCTTAGGGGATTGGCTGGAAATGGTTAGTGAACTTGCATATTAATTGTTCTTTAAAAAAAAAAAATAGTTCATTTGTGTAGTAAATTACAACTTCCCCTAGGGTTGTGTGGTGGGGCGTTACAAACAAGCAAAGGGATATACGAGCTCCACAAGAAAAAAAAGAGTATCATAACAATGCTAAGAACAACTCAATTGTTTGCCAAAACACACAAGGAAATATGGAAAGATGAACAATAAAACTTAGAATCAAGATGAAGGGCTACAAAATAAAAGAGGATACAAAAATGAACAGAACAATGTCACCTAGTATAGGAAGTTCTCAAAAGAATGTCTTCCTTGATGAGTGAACAATGTCTATTTTTTCTCTCAAAAATGTTCCCCCAATAAAAGTCCAAAAAAATAAAATAGAAGGATGGCATGAAAGTATGTAAATTAGAAATGGTTACAACAAAAGTATTTTAACATATAACATAGTTCCAATGACAAAATGTGATCATAGTGAAATAGCTTAAAACTCTCATGGAAATGTTGTAAAAGAACGCTCAAAAAAACAAAATAAAGTTGTTCAAGAGATTGTTGCTAATGAAGACCTCATTCAAAAGATTAACCAGTTCAAAGATGCATGAGAGAAAATTAAAGAAAATTGTTAGTAATGCTAGGCCTGCAAATAGATCTCTACTTGCATTCTTTAAACAATGGATCCCTTTACCATTTATTAACCTTTTATTTTCAAGTTTACTAAATTTTTTTGAGAAAACATAAACCTAATTTTAAGTATAGAATATTATAATATAAAAATCAATTTTACTTTTAAAACTATATTAAAATATTGTGGAGTAAATAGGAGAAATCAAAATGTGCAATTATGGAAACCATCTAAGAATTAGTTTAAATTCTAAAAAGTTAAAATATTATGTACTACTATTTTTCTCTTGGTTTTATATAACTATATCAAAATGAAAGAAGGAAAAGATTATGATATATATTCTTGCCACTTGGAAAGGTTTAACAATGTGAAAATTGATTCTTTCAAAGAAATCTAGGCCTTCAATTTTAATATAGTTTTTATAAGCATTTAATTTTTTAATTCTTGAAAATACTCTCTTTAAATTATTCCATCCTCATGCTCCTTATAAGTTTAAGAGTGAAGAAAATTAAAATCCATGTTGCCGAAGCAAACCCCAAGAACAACCACCAAAAAAATAATTTTTTTTGAAAAGAACAATATATATATTAAATAATCATATTACATAATCATATACTTCATTTCATTACAACACAATAACATAACCAACTATGTTCTTTGGGGCACGCGAGGTCACATCGAATTAAACATTACAAAGCATCAACACATAAGATACCATTCTAACAACAAAGGAACTATTAATGACAACATTAGATATATACATAGATTCCATCATAAGGTAAAACCATGAGGAATCACATAGCCAAATAAGGATACAAGGTTGAAATTACATTACAACATCTTTTAAATATACAACATATCCATAATTTACATCTTGATTCCCAATCATGTGGGATGAATACAATATACAAGATTATCAAAATGCATAGAGATCAACTAGTACAAATCTTCAACAGGATGAGACTGGGCCAACGAACGCTGATGGGGAACCCAACGGTGTGCGGAGCACGTACCACCCAACCACCCCCGTGCTAAGAGGTGACAGGGAAGTGACCCCGAACAAGAATGTCAACCGACAAGAACCAAAGATGTAACCAGAAGTCCCAAACATAGAGCCACAACACAATACTTCAAATTGCAATAAAACAATACAGTATCATCCAATCATAGAGTCATAAGAGTACAAGGTCATAAGCCAAATATCAACAAGATTATACAAGACCACAAAATGCACCAAAGACAGACCAAGGCAATAATCATAAATCAATTTAAGTCAATTCAAACAACAATCTTAACCAACTCCCATAACATACTTCCAGAGGAACACAATAAAGTAAAACACATGGGCAACTAGGGGAGAGTGTCATTGCATAGTCCTACATGGGCTATCCTGTGCTCTTCCTCCCAACTGGAGGCGTCGGTCCCATCTATGGCTATCCTGTGCCCTTCCTCCAAACTGGAGGCGCCGGTCCATAGGGTGACTCATGCGGAGCCATAAACCTCTCGTGAGGACGAGGTCATGACCTTGCCGACCACGGCCTTCTCAGCCTTCCATTAGTCTGCGGGAGCCCTAATGAAGACGAGGCATCCATATTTTTAAATCTTATAATGATATTACTACCCAACCCTCCTAAGTTAATTATTAGGTTTTCACTTGATTACTAACTCACTCGTGGGTTATCCTGTGCCCTTCCCCTTAAGCGGGGCGCGGCCCCCACGAGGAGCCACTCTCCCTAGAGACCCAACCAATACCAAAAGGAAACAGGGGTTGTACCATCACAATCATGCACATTGAAATACAACAATAATAACACGCGAGGCATAACCCATCTCGCTAATGAGTACATTATCAAAATCTCACAAGTCTGTACACCCCATTCTCAAATCATGACATATCAAATACTCATAAAGAAAAGGCATAAATCCAACAAAATCACAATCCTCTGGAAGACTATAGTTTCAGAATATTTTCATAACATTAACAAGGTTCCCACACCAATGAACTAACAATGTCCCGAACCCAACAAGTCCACAAGACTCAACTTCACAAAAAAAAACATAAAAAGATACCTTATTTAATTCCATAGTAAATTTCATTTTCACAATATACACATTAAAACAAGAATTAAATAATCAATGCTGACATATATTCATAAATTGCCTTTTCACTATATTATCATATTAAAGTTCATAATTTAACAAATATAATAAAAATTCCTTTCTATTTTCATATTTTCATTGCTATAATAAAATTTTGTTTTATTCAGACCAGAAAAGAAACAATCTGTTTACAGACAGAATTAATTAATTAATTTAACAGTTAAATTGGTGACTTACAAAATATAATTAAATTAATAAATATATAAATATAAATATATATAAATATATATATATATATATATATATATATATTTATATATATATATATATATATATATAATTTAAAAAGAATTTTCATTTTAAAATAAAGCACATGTTTCGAAGTTCTACCATTTCGAATGGGAAAAGGACCATCCAAAGGCACGGGGTTATACCCGGCCATGGATGGTCTACGGACTGTTCGCAGCAATCCGAAGGACTGTCGTGGATAGTCCGCAGACTGCCGCACAAGTACTAAGGCCAGCTGGGTGGTGGGTATGGCCGAGGCCGAACCACCACTCAGTCAAGGGGTTTACAATACCAAGATGATCAATAAGGCCAACGAAAGTACGGCGAAACTCAAAAATTTAGAATTAAATTTACATTTCATATTTATATATGTGTGTGTGTGTGTGTGTGTGTGTGTGTCTATGTACCTAGCATATATATATACATATATATATGTATTTTAAATATTTTGAAAACAGGGGATGATAATCAACTGTTCAAGTTAATGTATATATTTATATATAAAATGTATATATAAAATATATATTTATATACATCTGCTCACAAATGTATATATATATATATATTTATAAATACACATTTATACATATATATATTAACGAGAATATACACAAACCCATAATTCACAGTAAGGGGATTATTCTTTATTTATATATATTTTTTTTCAGAACAAAACTATAGTAATACTGTTTATTTCCAGAACCCAACCAAAATTTCATTTTAATAAACAACAGTCCAGAACCCAACAAAAAATTATTTTTAATAAACAACAATCCCGAACCCCAGTAAAATTTCTTTTGATTAAAAAATAGTCAAAACATTTCTAAAAGAACACACATTTAATTTCAAACCTCAAGAGGAAATTTCATTCATGAAAACAATTTTTATTTCATTTGTTGCTACAGAAAGAAGATAATTGCAAAGGAGAAAAATAACCTTGGTGTCCTATGCCTGTAGAGGATCTGTGGAAGCTTTTTCCTGAGCTTGATCAAATCCTTTTTGCAGAGCTATTCCTTTGCTGTCGAATGTTTCTAGCAACAGGTTTAGAACCTCCCTCAGGCTGAACCTTCTTCTTCAATAAATTTTCCAAGATAACAAAAAGAGAATGCAATACTCCTCCAGAATGACAGGAAAGGTGAATGCAAAATTTCTCCAGAATCAGAAAGAGAGAATGCAACCCCGTACAAAGAAAAACCCCTAAATAAAATCAACACTCAGAAAATATTTTCCATTTCCTCTTCCTGTGAATACCAGAAGTCACTTCTCCGAAAATAAATAAAAATAATTGTTAACCCAATGATTCCTTTTGTTGCCTTTTTACATGCATTGGCCTTCCAATTTCCAACTCATGCATTAGATTTGCAATGAAAGCCCATTCCTTAATAATAATTTTTCCTTTTAAAATTACAAGAATATTTGATTTGACTAATTAAAAATTTAAATATATTCAAATCCACAAAATTTAACTTTTTATTTATTTATTTATTTATTTATATATCATCTCCATGAACACTATATTAAATAATCAAATGCCCATTAAAATAATTAAAATCAACCATTTACGAGATTTTCAAAAATAAATTTAATATTTTCATAACTACTTAACATTTATTTATTTATTTATTAATTTATGCTTTATTTTATTAATTGTTTAATTATTTAAATCACAACATAAAACCATACACCGTCATTAGATACGTCATAAAATCACAGTTACATACAAAGACTAACATAACAACAAAATGGCTATGACCAAGACGCACAAAACCAAGAAGGTACAAGACAGTTGACATCTTGAGATAGAGTTACTTCCATGTCATCTTTGTTCAACTTCCTTCCATTGGGTTGGTTCGATGCTCGCCCTGTCCTATCGAAATAGGTGGAATCAAGTCTTATTCCTGCAAAGCCTGCATCCAACAAGGTGGTACACAACATACATACATATAATCAATTACAAAGCATCATGAGAAGGATTTGCAGTGTAGCAGGGCACTCGCGAACGAGTGATGCTACCTTGTCCCCTCACCAAATCATATCATCATCTATTGCATTATAGAATTATATTAATTTGCATCAACATCATCAATCACTATTTTCTAGTCTACTGCATTCCAATTAACTCCATCAAAACAATCATAATAAAAATGTCATTATAATATCCATGGCATCATAAGAGTAATATAATCAGTAACAATCTAAGCTACCACAACATAATATCAATAGTATAATAAAAACCACAATGTGCCAAACAAAGCCACAGAGAATGTCAAGAACAAGCAGCAACATGAGGGGTATTACATATATATTGTTGTTTGGCAATGGAGATGCAATAAATTTTTGCTTTATTTTTAAAGTTGTTTTAAAACTTTTATTTTTAGTATTTAGTTTTAAAGTTGTTATTTTTATTTTATATGGAGCACTATGGTGTGCAGATTTAAAGTGGTTTTTTGTATTCTTCAATTATGCAAGTACAATTCATGCAAAAGAGCTCAACATTATTTCAGAGTATGTGTTTCATTTTTATTTATGAAATCGGTTATTCTCAACATTTTGCAATCATATAGTTACTATATATGGACCCTCGTAACCGGCTTGGAATTTGGTGATTTAGATTATTCAAAGCATCGTAACGATAACAACACAATTAAGTTGCTTCTGCATCTTCCTCTTGTCTTCGCAAATCTTGTTTAAAAGCACGCCATTCATTTTCTTTTGATGATTTCATATTCTGCCTTTTTAATCTTTCAATTTAGCGGTTCTGTATTATTATCAACCGTTGTATAACCTCACAACAAGAAAAGAAGTAGAAGCTTTTTTTTTTTTTAAAGGTGCAATGCACCCATATTATTAGGGGTAAACACTTTTGACCAGAGCTATGAACCGGATACAAGAAGCCACAAGAAACAACTAAATCCGTGAGCACAATAGCCCAACGAAGGCACAAGGCCTGCGAGCACTTTGGCCCAGTGAAGATTTGAACCACGGTGGTACGTCACTGCAATAAGCGACTTGACCCACTTAGAACCAGCCCTCATGGGAAAAGAAGTAGAAGCTTCAATTCTTGTTATATTGTAAATTATTTTCGTTTACCCAACAACACTTCAAATTTGAATTGAGAAGGCCAAGAGACATCAAAGTAAGCCCTGGGCAGATGCTTTCATTAGTTAAAACCCAATCCTGCAAATACCCACTATTTCCCTGGTAAGCTCTCGAGCTCAATGTATTGTGGCTAATTATTTTTTTGTCTTTTTTTTTTATTTGGGTGTTTGCATTTTTTTTAAATGCTCATTGAAGTTCTAGGCTGCTCATATCCTTTAAGTGTTTTTTAAAGACATTTCGAATGAAAATAGACAGTATTGAATTGGGTATGCCCTGGCACCCAAGAAGAAGAATAGTTTTATTCAACATTCATTGGTTGAACTTACTAGGGAATGAGGCATTGACCTAATTTGTATTGATAAAGAAAAACCCTTAATAGATCAAGGCCATTTTGATTGTATTATGCACAAGCTTTCAGTGAGGATTGTAAAAAAGAGTTGAAAGACTACACGTTGAGATACTTAGATGTGTTCATTATTGATAAGCCTGAGGCTATTGAAAGGATGCACAATCAGATCTTCATGTTGCAAGTGGTTTTTGAACTTAGTATTATTAATCAAGAAGATGAGGGAAAAACATTTGGAATGCCCAAACAGATTGTGGTTTATAAGGTTGAGGCTCTGAGTGATTAAGATTTGATTATTTCTTACTGCAAGGCATAGCCTCATTCTTTAGATGATGAAGAAAATGGTAAGAATATTTTGTTTTGGGAGGAGGTCTGACAAAACTTAATTCTCTAAAACTTTTAGATTTTTCTTATTAAGGGTTTATGAAGTAAAGGTTTCGTCTGCATCCTTGGTTTTTTTATTTTAATTATTGAGTTGTATTTGTGCATTTGCGGTTGGCTCCATAAATATAAGCAACATATTAACTGGGAAGTTCCTAGCTAAGATTCATGCCAATGATCCAAATGTTGAAATTAGTCCAAGAAATTATCCAAATGCATCTCCAATTGAAGCATTGTACATGAAGCCCTTAATGACATCACTGCCCTTTTCTATGATGAGGAGTGGAATGAAATATATACAACAAATAGGCATGGTTTGGTTCATGTATAGTCAAATTGAGGTACCCACAAAGCGTGCAAAGCAATTCATGCTTAATTACTTAAGGATCTATGGTTGTAAGTTGATAGTAGCAATGCCAACTATTTGATGTAATCCAAATTATACTGCATGCTTCCATTTATTATATATCAGAGTCCCTAAACATCAAGTATAGATTACATAGAATAGGGCATATAGATTGTGAAAGTTTGATTTTTTCAAAACTCATAATGATGGTGAATGTCTATTGTAGACAAATGTGAATGTGTCCCAGGTAATTTTACCCATGTTTAATTTTTTTTTTCCCTCATGTAATTCTTAATTTTTGTTGGCTTATGTATTTTTCTTTGCCCACAAAAAGTATTTTTAGAGTTTCAATTTGAGTGTATCTTCATGGTTTTAGTGGAAGTTGTGTGCCTTTCGACTTGGCTTAAATGGTGTATTTGATGGATTCTAATTGGGAAATGTTTTTTTACTATATTAATTTTTTTTTGTCTTTATGAAGTTAAAGCCAAATCAAGCACATGTATAATAGATAATTTTTTGTTTTATATTTTATTTATAAAATTTTATATTTTAAATCTTTTCAATAATAATTTATAAAGATTTGATAATGACAATATTTAATAATAATAAGCAAATAAAGTCCTTTTTTTCATGTAATCAAGTGTTCAAGTGAATACTTTATACAATATTATTTTAATTTAAAATATAAATTTTAACCTCTAGAAAGATAACTCTCGGCTTATTTTATATATATTAATATTTAATATATGTATGCTAGTAATTTTCACTTGTTTAATTAAGTTGAGATGCTTCCTACAGTGACATCAAAGACTCTCTATACATTTTTATTCTTACATTTATTTTGACGTGTATCACCATTAATATAAAGACATTAATAATAACTTCTGCCAAGATCAACGTCGCTGCAGAAACCGACGACCGCGATGGCGGAAAGGCTGCCTGTTAGACGACCCGAGCTTTCTTTTCTGAGCTTTATGAAAATATTAAAAAATGATTCCGCCTATGTTTTATGTCCACTCCAACTTTATCGAATTTGTATTTAATTTCATTTGCATTTAATTTGGGGAATTTCAATTTAAATTTATCTAACTGAATGCCTGGGGTGTTCTGACGGTGCCTTCGCATTGCCTTGCATTTGCCACTGCTCGGAACAAGAGAAAGAAAGTGATTTTATTTTCTTCTCTTGTGCAGCGAAAAAGAACCAGACAAGGATTTCTTCTCTACTTCGCCAGTCTTAGTAACATCTAGCAAGGTAGGCGCTTTTTTCTTTTCATCTTTCTCTTTGTTGTTCATTTGAATATTGGGTTCGACTGATTTAATGGTGGTGTGGATTGGATCTGATCCTGTTTCTTGCTCTGTTTGCATATGGACATTTTTTTGCTTCTCCTTTACTGTTCTATTTCTTTATGGCACCACTTTTTGCCACTTTTTGAATTAGTGTGTTTGATAAGCTCGGTGGGTTTTGCTGAGAATCTTTGGATGTGAGTTGGGTTTATCTTCTTTCTAGCTTTTGGAAAGTAAAAAGTGGTTTTAGGTGTTTGGATCTCAAAGTATGCCTACTTTTTTGGCTTTCTTGATGTAGATTGGTAGGCTTTATGTTAGGTTTTGATGCTCAGGCTTTTAGATCTAACCCCCAGGGCTTTCGATTGGTATGGGATCCTCTTTGTTCCTCTAGATTGTTGTTTAAGGGAAGCTTGAAATGATATTAAAAGCTTTTTATTAGAATCGCTGGATTTTGTGGTTTCCTTTTGTGTCTTTCTACTTTTTCAATTTTTGGCCAGGTTCTCTCTTACTTTGAGTTCTTTTCGTTACATCTATGTTGGATCTAGTGAGCTGGAGTGTTAGATGTACTTGGGGCTTTCTTGGTGCTGTTATATCCATCTGCACCGAAGTTAGGTGGTGGGATTTCTTGTATTTTAATATTGTGGCATTTGTCTTCTCTTGATCAAGATATATTACAGTAATGCATTTGCAATTCTATTTTTCTTTTCATTTAATGTATTTAAAACAATTCTTTCCATTTTATCTAACATTTAGGTTACATGCCAAGCAACTATTGCTTCTTCATTAGACAAATACATAGGCAACATCTGGAGATTTCTTATTGATGATAATAATCACTCTTAGAGGTGATATAATTTTTGGATTCTGCTAGAATATTTTGATGTTATCATCCATCAGTGTTCCTTACTAGTTATATGCAAGGTAGGCACAAGTAGAGATTTAGCCAAGATCTTGTTCAGATGCATTAATTTACTCACAATCCATCAATAACCAGATCAATCAATGCAACATAGGTGAAAGTGGTGGTGTGTTCATTATAGCTTCCTTTGGTTGATCAATTGAATTTCTGAGCCATCCTAATAAGAAAAGTGTAAGTAATAGTAATAATCTTTATATTCATGCTTTTAGCACTTGCGCCCTCTTACAGTACAATGGTTATGAGGATAAAGCGAAGCAAACCTTTATTATTTTATGACAATTTCAAGGTTATATTTGCTAAACACAAATTTTACTATCTATATTGTTTGCATTTCTTTATTAAATGACTGGTGATGACATTCAGCATATAGAATAATACTATTGTTGTCATTAACGGGAGGCGTTTTACTTCCATTCTTCATGTACAATCCTCCATTCGCATGCTTGAATATCCTTTAATTTCTCTTAAACTTCTTCTTTATCACTTATTATGATTCTTGCGTGCATCCAAGGAAAACCCTCAAATGTTATCTTTTTTTAAGCTCCCTCATCAAACCCTCTGTATAGGTAATGCATAGTTTAACTGGATCATAAATTGATGCTTTAAATTACATATTTCTATACGAGACAAACTCATAACTCAAATTAAATTACTTTTATTTATTAAATTAAATAATTATAATAATAGAATTTATTTTTGTGAGGGTTATGACTTAAATAATAATACATTTTATTTTTGTGCATATGAAAAAACATGGCTTAAACAGAATCTAAATAATCTTTGAAAATTTTAATGTCAGTCATTTTCAAGATGAGGAGAACTATATTAAAATAATAGAAAAAGTCCCTCAATTAAAAGATTGCAAAGATCTTATTTATCAAGAGTAAACAATTACTATTTTTTTTATTAAACATAGGCATTATTATTAGAACATGTTAAGGAAAAAATTATGATATTGCAAATTAATTTATAATAAAAGAACTTTAAATCACTTCACATTATGAAATTTAATTAAAGATAGCCTTAATGATGAAAATAGGCGCCATGAGAAGGATAACTCTCAGCATATTTTATATATATTAATATTTAATATATGTGTATAGGTGTACAATTGCACCCCTCACAATTTCACATACATGTTTGCACCTACTTTAGTATCCACTCCCTTAGCATCTTGAGTAGGCTCATTTTAGCACTTGCATCAGCCTTTGTCCCTCTCAAGATGCTCCAACACCCCTTTTCATCAGCCACCATCGCATGTCAGCTTTACATCAAACTTTGGGCTTTCTTATTCTCATCATTTTGTAGTGTGACATGTTCAGACACTAGTGTGCCCCGTGGACGTCTATGTGTCACACTAGCATCTTGCAACATGTCAATGATCAAACAACTATTTTTGAGCATTTTTTCCACTTGTCAGCTAAGTTTGTTGGTAGAAATGGCTCAAGATTCCCTGTAACCACTCGAGAAGCTTCTTTTCTTCCTTTTTAATCCATTCTTTCCATCTGTTTGGTCTTTTGAATCTTCCTAGCTTTAGCCCCTATCTTCTTCTCCTTTCTTATTATTGTTATTTTGCTTGCACAACTTCATACAACTTGTTGTAGCAGCTTCAAGCTCTCTCAAGCTCCCTCTACAACACCCCTTGTAGCTCTATCTCCTTTCCTTCGCACTTGTGAGCATCTTGAGATTTCATATCTCCCTATCATTTGCATATTTATTTGGTGATACAGGTTCTCCTTCTCGAGCAGGGTTTGCTTTTATCACACACTTACTTGGTGGTGCAGGTTCTACTCCTGCGTGGGTTTTTCTTTCACTACATGCTTTGTTCATTTCTCTCTTTCTCTATCTTCTTGGTTGTCCATGGAGGTGGGAACACCAAAGTGGGGGTTTGACTAAGGCAAACCCCTATACAACCCCAAGACTTTCTCTAGATATTATGCATGCAGGTTTTGAAGACATTCACGAGCTGAAAGCTTCATCACTTGTGCAGTTGTAAGTATTTCCTTTCTTCTCCTTATCTTTGGCATCTCTACTTCTTGATTTCAGTTCTATCACTTTTTGTTATTTCCCTATATTTTGTAAGTTCTTATCAATCAGATAGAGGCATTCACTTTGCTATTTTTTGAGACATTCTCATTCTCTGGTCCATACGAGATGCTAGTGTGCCTTCAAGATGCCAGTGCGCCACGCTTTCGTCCTTTGGCTGAGAGCTTGTCAATTTTTCCATATAATCTCTGTGACCTGCTCTTTCGGATTCTAAAAATTTCACATTATTCCATTGAGGTAGATTAGGCTAGTTCACCCCATGAGGCTCTCTAGATGAAGAGAACTCGTGAGTAGCGAATCCCACTCTTCTACAATATGTATGCTAGTGTAGGAAAAATCGATGCACACTTGTCAAATGTTATTAAACATATCTTGCTTCATATACTACATGTGGTGTTGCTTCTTCAATAGAATAAACATCTACTAGATCGTCTGAATCCATTGCATCAATAGAATTGAATTTTGCTTCTTCACAATCAATAACTGGTCTCCTTCCCTTCCAACACCCCACCTCTAAGGTTGCATCCCTTCCTCTCAAATCCCTGTACTTAAAACTAACTCGGGCCATCTCGTCATCTTCCATCTTGGGAGATTAAGTTGTAGAGAGCACAATGCTATGTTTGGGTTTGTTCTCTTAGATAGAGGCAGGTGAGTGAGTCAGAGAAGAGATATCCCCAAGTGGAAGTATAGGAATAGGAAGAAAAATACATGACATTTTGATTTATACGACATAGATGTGAGCATCGCCAATTCCCTACATAGAGTGATGATTGCAGAGGTGTCGACCATGGCCATTGACCTTGTCAACATAGAATTGAATTCGAGTTTTTTGGCTAACAAATTTTCTCTCTCACCGTCTCATTAGCCATTCTACCATGAATATGATCATGTCCAAATATTTCCACAATTGTGATGGAGATGGCACCCATGACTTCTATTCCATGGAGTTTCATTTTAACATGATGTGCATGGGAGAGAAAACATAGGTTGTCACCACTAATACCCATGGAATGTATCTTTGTTCTGAGAGCAACAAGCCTTAGAACACCTTATGTATTGTGTGTAGCAATACATGTTATCTTTTGCATTCTAACTAGCACAATTCATGTTGTTATCTCATTTAGTATTATACGATTTAAAAAAATTGTGGACTGTATATAGTTTATGGATAAGAAGATATTATTAACTTTTAGATTGGTTTACAGTGATCACACTTTCTACCTAGGCACTTAAGCTAGGTGTGACTTAGTAATATCAGGTGGGTATGAGTATGGTTATATTTATTGGCTTGCAGAATGGAACTATGAATGTGACTAGATTATGTAAGAAATAGGAGGTAGTGACTATGAGATTGACTCAAATATTCTTTGTTTCTTTTTGTCTTGCTCTTGAATTTTTGATTCTCTCTTTCCCTTCTTGTCTCAAAAAGATAGATTTCACAAAAGGTAAATTTTCAGCATTGGTGAATGTGAAAAATGGGAAGGGTAA
>VDFB02114027.1:98891-158548 GCA_007258455.2 Sequoia sempervirens
ATAGTTGGCCAAAAGATAGTTGCATGAAACCCTTAATAATCGAGTATATGACACCCTCAAATGCTATAAATATAGGCATTGTATATATATAATAGAGATATATACAGTATGTATAGATATTACATATATATAATGTATATGTATATATATTTGTAGAGTTGATGACATGTAGAGTGGGATGCGTGCAATGATAGGCAAGCTAAATTAGCATTCATACATATAATGGAGCATGAAAAGTATTAAAATATTGAAATGAAACAAGATTTAGAGTATTGTAAAGAATATTTCGAAACCAATTGAAATACACATACAATGGAGGTTCATTTTCATTGTGAGGTTGGAAGACAACCTCACATGTGATGGCCAAAATTTATTATTTTCCTTACAATGTTCATAAACACACGAGAAATGAAAAGTATATCACCATGAGTTGCTCCCAACCTCTCTACAATCGGTTGTGAAATGCACCACCACTGGTCCATTAAAGGATGGTGTCCTATGCAGACCTGAAGAGTGAATGGTGTTGTAGAGAACCCAAAAGAAACCTTCACGAAAAAAAATGCCAATGTGGGTGCAAAAATGTTGACGATGGATAGGAGAGGGGAAGTAAACATGCATTAAGTTCACAAGGAGTGGCATGGCAATAAACATGTAAGATAGTACCACATGTCCATTAATGGTCGATGCCACCTTTTGCTTTGTAAAAAGGATTTTTGGAAACCATTCAGTATGAGTTAGAAAATGTGTGAGAATTTGGTGGGGATGGATTTTTCTGAGTTTCCAACTAGACCCTCTACATCATGGGTATCAAGGTTTTGGTCAGCATGTCTTCTGCTGACATAGACCCCTCGCACAACATAGCCTCACCATCATCAAACCCTCTCCCTTAACAAGCATAACTAGAAAATATAACAAATACCAAATATAGAATATGGCAGGTACATCTATGAGGACAAAGCAAGTAATGATGGAGATTAACATGCATCATTAATGATGGAGATTAATAGGTGCCATCAATGACAAGAAAAATTCAAAAGATTACATAAAAATTAAATAAAATTATTAAATAATTTAATAATTTTGGTTATAAAATATAATTATAATTTTAGAAAGATTGTATCATTTAAAAGAGGAGATTTTGGATGAACTATCAAAATTTAGATATAATTTTTTATTATGTATTTTAAAATCTTAATGGTTTGTTTCCATTGTTGAGAAGGTTTTATTTCTAAGGGTTTGTCTACATTTGAGGGTTTTATATGCAATGGGAAGGTTTTGTTGCTTCTACAATGATTTGTGATTTTAGATTGTAAAATTATAAGACCCAAATTCAATGGTCAACCTCGACTGTCAAACAAATTTTTGATGACAATTTCTTCAGTGATTTTTTTTTCAATTAGAAAAATCCATTTTATTTTTGATAGATGAGGACTACCAAGAAGGTAGCTCTCATAAAATGAAATATAAGTGCACCAACTCAAGAGATGAATGTGCAAAGGTTACACCAGTTTTTAGGCATCCATAGATGTAGAAGAAAGCACAACCCCTCCAAAATCTCAAAAGCATGTTCAATTTGGAGAGGGGAAAGAAGATCAAAATATTGTCCAAGAAAGAAAAGTTCTCCATGTTGTTTTAGTGCAATCCCCCCTTGAATAGTTTGACAGTCTCATAGGAAATTAAGTTCTACCAAAAAAATTATCATTTAGAGTTCAAATCATTACTTTCTACTAAGCAGACTTTTTCCGCTTCCAAAATGAGATTTAGGTCCTCCCAATCAATAACCTAATTGGATACCTTGGAAATCACATCCTAATGTACCTCAAATTTTGTTAAAAAGTTTGTTTCCTTTATTTATTTATCTATAGATATGTGATAATGTATAAACCTCCAGTTTTCCCACTAGACTCCATATTTGTAGTTTCTAGTTTATGATGTTTTTCTTCTTTATTGTATTTCTATAGATAAAAAAATTGCCTTCAATGTCTATTTTTCTAATGTTCTAAATGTAGATTATGATACCTTCAAAAAGAGCTTCCATTTCAGTCTCATTATTTGTATCATGATTGAACATTTTGGAAAAGATCCAAACAAAGACTCTCACCTCATCTTTGATGATGCATTCAATACCCAAAGCTCCAAAACTGCTTCTAAAGGCCCATCAAAATTAAGTTTCGACCGTCCTCTAAAAGAAACCATACTAAAACCTCTTTATTATTGACAATTGAGGGTGATCCCACAATACTGCTTTATAATTTTTGGCCAAATTGGACACTAAACTGATTTTTTCTAACTAAATCTTCACTTTCGGGCACTTATAGCAGCTAAACCATGAGGAATTTGAAGATGATGCAAACTAGTGTTTTGTGACATTTTTCTGTAGATCATAAATATACTTTTTTCAAAAAATTTGGAATCAGATTGCACTTCTTTTTCCATCTCCTTTGAAAACTATTTTTTAGTAAACACCATTTTAAGGAGTGACATTCATGCATAACATAATTTTTTTTCCATGAAGGATAAAATTCTATTTTTTTTTTAATTTAGATTTGTATCTATGATATCTAGTGCTTCCAACTGGTTTCATAGTGTTTTATTGAATATTTTTTCCTTAATCAAGTTTCAAAGTCAAACCAATTACAATTCAGACATAGGCGGACTGTATACAACATACTTTTTTGTATGTATCGAAATTCAATTTTTTTGTTGGATCAAGGACTTCAATATCTAGTGCACTCATATTTTTTAAAGTTTTTGATAATCTGCTATTTTTCCACATGTGCAGAACATAGAGCTTGATTTTAGGTGAAAAACCTATGTTTAATCAAATAAAAAACAAATACATATTAAAACCAAAACATATTAAAATTATATTCATTGGATAGCTCATTTCGAGGACTACCATTATCTAGTTGGTCTGTGAAGTCTCCTCCATTTTCATCCTCAACTCGAAGCTTTGAAGGGCATAATTTTGGAGTTTTTTGGTGTCAGAGGGGGAGAAGGGGGGAAAAGGGGGGTTCGAGCGAACCCCCTTTCCACAAAAGAAATGTGGGACCCAACATTTAATGGGTTTGCTTGAACCAGATGTTTATTTGAACCCCCAAAAACCATTTTTTTTTGCATGGGGGCATTTTTTGCAACTTTTCCTTCCTCACTGGAATTGTAAACCAGTTTTGTGGGTTTACCCTTGATGCATGAAGTTCACAGAGTGTAACTCACCGTAACCACCATGTGTAATTGTCATGCATAGATGTGCATATTTAGATAATTAGCTTAAAGTATAGTTTGCTTTTATTAGTTTAAGTTTCAGTTATCAAACTTGGCTTTCACTACCAAACCGCCTATTTTCCAACCTAACGAATAATGCATGCATAGCCTTTTCCAGTATATTTTTAAAAGCTTCGACAGTCTATGTAATAGCTTGGTTCTTCTTTTATATACACATTAATAGAAAAAGTAATTTCAACTTGCATACATACAAAGTTGTGTATTAATTCACTGCTTTGTTTTCTAACTTAATTTGTTGCTGTTATTTTCTTTCTTTTGATGTTATATTTTTAACCTGTCGGTGCAAGAATTAGGCTTGGTTTTAGATTCTACATTTGGTATCAAAGCTGGTGTTTTTTTGGTAATCATGTCAAGTATAAATTCTTTTCCAATTCTTGATTTCAATGGAAGTGACTATGAATATTGGTGCATCAAGATGATGACCATTTTGACAGGAAAATATTTGTGGGAGATTATAGAAATGGGTTATGAAGAACCAACAGATTAGAATACTCTTACAACCAATGAAAGAACAACTTTAAGGAGGCTAAAAAGAAGAATTCTCAAGCCTTGTTTCATATTCAAATAGCTCTTGATAAGAGCTTATTTCTGAGGATTGCAAGTGCAAAGTCAGTTGTAGAATCTTGGAAGAATCTACAAGAAACTTACCAAGGTAGTGACCAGGTCAAGGTTGTGAAGATGCAGACATTGAAGATAGACTTTAAAAATTTAAAGATGCAAGAAATTGAAAAAACAAGCGATTATTATGTAAAAGTCAACAATGTGGTTAATAAAATGACCACTCCTAGAGAAACAATAGCCAATGAGGTTGTAATTAAAAAGGTTTTGAGATCTCTAGCATTAAGGTGGAATCATGTTGCTATAATCATTGAAGAAAGAAAGGATTTTTCTACCCTTGAATTTGATCTCCTAGTTGGATCTCTAATGTCTCATGAAGAAAGATTGAGAGATTCATTTGGGTAAAGTGATGAGAAAGATTTTTCCTCCAAATTGTAAATTACAAAGAAAGAAGATGCAAATAGTAGCACTACAAACAACCAAGGCCAAGGAAGAGGTCAAAATCAGAATTCTTCAAGGGAAAATAGGGAAAGAGGTGGTTTAAGAGGAAAAGGTGGTTCAAGAGGAAGATGTGGTTCAAGAGGAAGAGGTAGAGGCAGATTTGATAAGAGAAACATCCAGTGTTATCATTGTAACAAGTATGGCCACTTTGAAAGAGAGTGCATTTTAAAATAAGGTAATAATGATAAAAGTGTTCATTATGCTCAAGAGGGTGATGAGCCTCCTCCAAAAAAAAATATTTGTATCTTATGACAAAGCTGAAAATGTTTCTAAAGATATTTGGTATTTAGATTAAGGGTGTTTTAACCACATGTCAGGGAATGAGAAGCTTTTTTCTATAATGGATGAAACTTTCAAATCCAAGATCAAGCTTGGTGATGACAAATCATTGGAGGTTACTACAAAATGAGCTATGGAAGTCCCTACTAAAGAAGGTATGAAAAATGAACTAGGGACATTTATTACACTCCATAATTAAAGCATAATCTATTGAGTGTTGGGAAGTTGTGTGAGAAAAATTATAAGGTTATGTTTGAAAACCAACAATGCATAATTTATGATAAGAATCAAGGCAATAGGGTGTTTATAGTTGGGCCTATGTCAAAGAATAGAATGTTCCCATTGAAGTTTGGAGAAAATAGCGGCAATCTTGCTAATATGGCATATGAGGGCAAAAGTTGGTTGTGGCATCTCATGTATAGGCATTTAAATTTTCATAGTTTGAAGATTTTGACATCAAAAGCATTAGTTTCTAGTTTTCCTAAGGTTAAAGAACATAAAGAAGTTTGTGAAGGATGTGCTACAGGAAAACATGCAAGAGAGAAATTTCCAAAAGACAATGCATGGAGGGCCCATTATCCACTTCAGTTAGTTCATTCAAACATTTTTGGTCCTATGTAGACAAAGAGTTTGGTTAAGTCATCACATTTCAATACTTTTATTGATGATTACTCATGAAAGTGTTGGGTTTATTTTTTGAAGACCAAAGATGAAGCCCTTGAGACATTCAAGAGGTTCAGAGCCCTTGCGGATAGAGAAAACAGGTGTAGTATCAAATGTTTGATGGTTGATCGTGGAGGAGAATTTTGTTCAAGAGATTTTTAGAATTATTGTGATATGTATGGGATCAAAAGACAACTCACCACTTCTTACATACCTCAACAAAATGGAGTAGCTAAAAAAAAAAAACAATACAATGGTGGAAATGGTAAGAAGTATGCTATAGACCAAGGGACTAAGCAATTCTTTTTGGGGTGACACAGTTGTTACAACAGTATATATTCTTAATTGGAGTTCCGCCAGTGCACTTGATATGGTGACTCCATACGAAGCTTGGTATGAGAAAAAACCTAATGTACAACATTTTAAAGTTTTTGGGTGTTTAGTGTATGTTCATGTAGTTAAACAAATGAGGAAAAAGTCAGATCCATAAAGTGAATCATGTATTTTCGTTGGATATAGTGAGCAAATTAAGGCTTACAAGTTGTATAATTCTCTCACCCATAACATTGTTTATCTCTAGAGATGCAATTTTTGATGAAGGGGGAATTTATGGTCATCAAAAAGGCCATGTTAAGATTTCAAAATCTGTTTTGAATAATGGTATTATTGATGAAATTGATCATGAGCATCCCACTAACATATCAGTTCCAAGAGCTACAAGTCCACCGCATAGTCCCTCATCAATTCCAAGTGCAAGTCCAGCTTCAAGTCCAAGTTCTACAAGGAAGGTAAGAAGCTTAAGTGACATTTATCAAAGGAGTACAAATCATGCACATGAAGAAAATCCAAGAGGTGAGATAGTAATTTTTTTTTTACAATAAATCAACAGGTACACAAACAATTGAAGAAATTGGAGAGATGCAAATTCAGCCTATAGTGATTTTTTGTGATAACATTAGTGCCATCAAATTGGCCAAGAATCCAGTCCATCACAGGAAGACAAAACATTTTGATTTAAAACATCATTTTATCTGAGATTTGGTGCAGAAAAATGTAGTATAATTGAAATACATGAGCACCAAAAACAGTTATCAGATATCTTCACCAAGGCAGTTGCGAAGGATCAATTTATGACACTCAGAGATCAAATCGTGAGCCCTCTCAACATCAAGAGGTAGTATGTTGACAATTGATGCATGAAGTTCACCGAGAGCAACTCACTGTAACCACCACTATGCCCTATCATGCATAGATGTGCATATTTAGATAATTAGTTTAAAGTATAGTTTGCTTTTATTAGTTTAAGTTTCAGTTATCAAACTTGCTTTCATTGTGAAAGTGCATGTCTTCCAACACAGCGAATAATAAATACTTAAGCTTTAGCGATCTATGTAATAGCTTGGTTCTTCTCTTATATACACATTAATAAAAGACAGTATTTTGGGTTTGTATAAATACAGAGTTGTGTATTAATTCAGTGTTTTATTTTCTGACTTAATTTACTGCTGTTATTTTCTTTTCTCTGTTGTTATCTTTTTAACTTGTCGTTTCAAGAATTAGACCTAATTTTAGATTCTACATTTATATATAAAATTTTAATATTTAATAGATTAAAATACTGTATTTTTAGACAAATATCTACCCAACGATTATTTTTTTATTGATCACTACGATTTACAAAAGAATATACAACCATCAACAAAAAGGGTACTAAGAAAGGAAAAATATGATCAAGAATATAACTAGCAATTGCACTTTTTGTGTGCAATTGGGTATGCCGAATATTTGGTTGGAATAGATAACAATTTGTCATAATAAGAAAAGTTAGAAATGGAAAGAATTTGATGCAACCGATTGTTTAGCTTAAAGGATTATGTTTAGATATATTGTTTGAAATGGATCAGCCTTAATAAAATAGAAAAATATAATTTGATAATAAATTGCTATATGCAACAAGTGCTCATTGCAATTCTTGCGCACTTGTTGTATACTTGTAAAGGCATTTTGTTATCTCATTTTGAAATAAATATTTTGAAATGTAACTTTATTTATTTTGCACATAATACTCAACATATTTGTTGAGTATCGAATTGTTTTGTAGTTTTGGATACAAAATCGTGTTAAATTTAGCACTGAGTCTCATTTCATAGTAATATACACATCAAAGTTAAGATTGATACTTAAAGGAGCACATTTAGTCATATACAAACATATTATAAAGTAGAAGAGTGAAATTTTGGTGTATAAAAAGATTTAAAACTTTTATATATGTAAATCGCATAACCTTAATCCTAAACCCTAACTCTAACCATACTCCTAACCCTAACCCTATTGCAAAATCTAACCCTAACCCTAACATTGTCCTTAGCTATGATATACCACTAACCATAATCCTAACCCTAAACTTAATCCTACCCAAAAACTTAACCCCAACCCTAACATTGTCCCTAACTATGATATAGCCCCTAATGATAACTATAATACTAACCCTAACCCTAAACCCTAAACCATAACCCTAACCCTAATCATGATGTAAATCTTAACCTTAACCATACCCCTAAATTCTGATGCTAACTCTAATTCTAACTTTGACCCTAACCCTAACCCTAAATCTAACCCTAGCCCTAACCCTAACCCTATTTTATGTTTAACCCTAACACTAATTGTAACCCTAACTCTAATTTTAACCATAATCCTAACCCTAACCCTACCCCAAAACATAACCCTAATAGTGTCCCTAACTATGACATACCCCTAACCATAATCCTAACCCTAACCTTAACCCTACCCCAAAACCTAACCCTAACCCTAACCCTAACCCTAACCCTAACCCTATCCCTAACTATGATATATCCCTAACCATAACCATAATCCTAACCCTATCCCTAAACCCTAACTCTAAATCCTAACCCTAACCTAAACCCTAACCATAACCATTATATACCCCTAGCCCTAACCCTAACTATGATATACCCTTAACCATAACCATAATCCTAACCCTAATAATATAGTACTATATTATTATATATTAATTTGCATCACGACTGCTACTAGCTTATATATATATAATAAGCCAAGAGATATCCTTCTCGAGGTGCCTATTGCATCTTAATTTGTTAAAAAATAGACGCCATGAGAAGGATATCTCTCGGCGTATTATATATATATATATATATATATATATATATATATATACTAATATATTTGCATTTACAAATGCACAACAGTGATTCATTTTTAACATGAAATGATTAATAACTTGTACGTGTAACTTATCTTAAAAAGTATAAAGGGAAGCTATGTATTGGTTTTAGCTGTTTAAAAGCTAACATTAAGTCATTATTATTTGCTCTGATAGATTAATAAAATTGTAATTTATTAAAAATTAAAATCTTAAAGATTGGAGAAGATTATCAAGTGTAATTCGATATTGAAGATGAATAAAATCAATTTAATAGTTAAAATAATGACTACATCAAAAAAATGTTATCTAAAACATTAATATCATAATTTTTAAAAAATAAAAAATTCAGCATCACAATTTATCATGTGCCAAGTTTTGTATGCAGGTAACAAAGTCTTCCAAATTAGAGGAGGAAGATCCCCCTTGCTGCACCGCCACTCTTGCTGCCCTGCTCAATTCCTCTACCCGCACGCCTTCTTCACCTTGTCTTCCCACCACTCTCTTCACTGCACTTGCCAACACATCTCTGTTGGGCACCGCGTGGAGGCCTTCGCACAATGAAATGAAAAATTTTAATGACGTCCACGAGGCCAAAGAAGCCTAAGGGACCCAAGACCAGCACAAGAGCCACCCATAAAAGGCCCTAAGCAGATTGTAAACTCTGTTCAAGATCAGCCCTCCTGCAGTGAATTTTGATGATGAAGTTTGCAACTTTGTCTAACCTTGATTCTTCAAACAGTAGAGTTCCCACTGCGCTGATCCGCAGTTAAAGGCCACGCGATCATGGGAATTCCCAGCGCAATGCTCTCCAGAGTAGAGTTCCACCCACAGTGGGTAACAAAAGCCCCAACGGAAGAGTGGGAGAGGATCAAGAGCTGAGGCGCCCACCCTCTGATAACCAGGCCCTTCTCTTTCACTCTTTCTTCAAAATTCTGCGGCAGACCGACCTTGTCATTTCCGTTGCCAGGCGGGTCTCTGATGACCCAAATGAAGTACTCCTCACTTGCCTCCAATCCCGCTGCTATCTCTTCTACCTGTTTCTCCGACAAAACTGCCACGCTACCGAAGCAGACATACACAACAGACTTCTCTTCGCGGCCATCCAGCCACTGCAAGCACAGAGCTTCGTTGATTGAATTCGGCTTCCCCCTCTGAAGATTTTTCTCCTGCTTGTCTTGGAACACAGCAGGGGGGAGCAGAGGACCCACAGACCAAACAGGGCGCCCCGAAATTGTTCGGAGATGGTCGACATAGAGAGGCTCCAGAGAATAGAAGGTGTTGATGAGGGCACACCAGCTTTTGAGATTGGAATTCATGCTGTATTTTATGAACTCGTGGAAAGGATCCGAGCTTCTATAGGCCAGAGCAAGGGGAGAAAGTTGAAACTTGCGGAAAGTGAGAGGATGAGGAAGACCAGGGATGGGCACTTCACCGTCATCAGATTCCACGCCTAGGTGCGGCATGTATTTCCACAGAGAAGAAATGACAGAGACGGCAAATGCCCCCGAAGGATGGAATACGATTCTGGGTATGCCCAGCTTGGCCGCCGTGTCCTGAGTCCAACCCAGGAAGAAATCGCTAATGATACAGATCACAGGCCCAAATTCATTGGAGTTCTCGTTAAGTTTTTGCTGCAGGAGCCAGTGCTCCAAGGGGTCGGCAAGCCCTTTGAGAGAATAGAACAAAAGCGGCCAGAAATGCGTAGGCTGTTGGGTTTTGTTGTCGGCACTGGGGGCGAGTCCCTGCGTAGGAGGAAGGGGAAGAATGAGGGATTGAATTTGGAGGGTGTGGGAAGAAGCGGCGGATAAGAGGGGGCGCAGCTGGGGCTCGTTTTCGGGAGTGTGAGGACGGTGAGCGAAAGGCCTCGGGAGGCGAGAGAAAGGGAGAGATCCAAGAGAGGAATCATATGGTTCAAAACATGGACGACCATCGGTGGCCTAAGCTAATCGTAAAAGAAAAGTTGGATAGAAGAAGGAATACATGGATGAAACAAAACAAAAAATGGATGGAAAAGTGGGGTGTGAATATGCAAGATTGTCCAAGTTCAAATGAAGAAATAAAAAAATATGTGAAACAAAAATTCAAAAAAGCTTTATGGACAAAACAATCAGGGCGAAAAAAAGACTATTATATCAAAGAATTCAATCCTAAGGGGGACCATGATGAAAAGGCATATATAGGAGCAAATATTAAATGGAGAGCAAAGATGTTGATAGCTCAACTCCGAACTAGCTCACATCGTCTTAGATGTGAGACGGGCAGATGGATGGTTCCTAAAGAAGAGTGGGAAGAAAGAATATGTCGTTTTTGCGACATGGGATTAGTGGAGACAGAGTGGCACTTTGTTATGGAGTGCTCAGCATACAAAGATATTCGGGTCACTTATGGGGACATCTTACAAGTGGACAACTTAAATACCTTGTTTGAGGAGGAAAGGTTGGTCAAATCTGCAAATTACATCATCAAAATTCACTGTCGTAGAGCTAATCTCGAGCGAAGATCTCAGGCTGTTTAGGGTCTTCTCTTTTCGGTGGTGGTCTTGTGCTGTTCCTGGGTCCCATAGGCTGCTGTGGCCTCGTGGACGTTATTAAAATATTTCATTTCATTTCATATGACCCTGAGCAGGGAATGGGAAGACCAACACGTGAAGCCTCTTCATCTTGCTGTCCATAATTCCACGTTTCACAAGGAGAAAGACGCCATTTTATCGGAGAGGAAGTGGAACTCAACTTGCAACACGCCGACCAAACACGTATGAAAAGAACTGCCATCCGGACTGGCAAACGTTGCTTTGGCCGCGCGTGGTTTAGAGCACGCGTTACTTGTCATTTTTCTAACTTACGTAAGCGAGTGCGTTGCGTTATTCTTGGATTTAGTGATGCACATTCAACCCATAGGTATTATATCTAGTAGGGACTTATTAGGTATTTATCTTTTATCTGCAATGCAAGATAAACCGTTTAAAACAAGCAAATAAAAAATTAGATTGATAAATGAAAACAAAAAGCTATAAAGGCAGCACGTCATTTATGATGTAAAAGATAGTAAACTAGCCGTTGAGGTCTGGAAGGTCAAATAGCATCCTCTTACAAGGTTTCAAACACAACTGAAACAAAGCATCTTAATGAGGAAGATAATCATGTTCCATTACCAATAAATAATCATAGTCATACTTCTAAAATCCATTTTGAGCATTTCTTGCAATCATTTGTGTTACAAACAAAACAATATAATTTTGTATCAGAATGTAGAGGCCATGACCATAGATTCTTCCAACAATTTGAACACTTGCATAACCGTGAATCTACTGCAAACCCCAAAGAACAATCACATAAAAACACACAATTTTTTTAAAAAATAAAAAGAACAATATATATATATATAAATAATCATATTACATAATCATATACTTCATTTCATTACAATACAAATAACATAACCAACTCTGTTCTTTGGGGCACGCGAGGTCACATCAAATTAAACATTACAAAGCATCAACACATAAGATACCATTCTAACAACAAAGGAACCATTAATGGCAACATTAGAAATTTACATAGATTCCATCGTAAGGTAAAACCATGAGGAATCACATAGCCAAATAAGGATACAAGGTTGAAATTACATTACAACATCTTTTAAATATACAACATATCCATAAACATAATTTACATCATGATTCCCAATCATGTGGGATGAATACAATATACAAGATTATCAAAATGCATAGACATCAACTGGTACAAATCTTCAACAGGATGAGACTGGGCCAACCAATGCTGATGGGGAACCCTACGGTGTGCAGAGCATGTACCACCCAACCACCCCCATGCTAAGAGGTGACAGGGAAGTGACCCCGAACAAGAATGTCAACCGACAAGAACCAAAGATATAAAACGTAACCAGAAGTCCCAAACATAGAGCCACAACACAATACTCCAAATTGCAATAAAACAATACAATATCACCAATCATAGAGTCATAAGAGTACAAGGTCATAAGCCAATTATCAACAAGATTATACAAGACCACAAAATACACCAAAAATAAACCAAGGCAATAATCATAAATCAATTTAATTCAATTCAAACAACAAGCTTAACCAACTCCCATAACATACTTCCAGAGGAACACAATAAAGTAAAACACATGGGCAACTAGGGGAGAGTGTCATTGCATAGTCCTACATGGGCTATCTTGTGCTCTTCCTCCCAACTAGAGGCATTGGTCCCATCTATGGCTATCATGTGCCCTTCCTCCCAACTGGAGGCGTCGGTCCATAGGGTGACTCATGCAGAGCCGTAAACCTCTTGTGAGGATGAGGTCATGACCTTGCCGACCACGGCCTTCTCAGCCTTCCATTAGTCTGCAGGAGCCCTAATGAAGATGAGGCATCCATATTTTTAAATCTTACAATGATATTACTACCCAACCTTCCTAAGTTAATTATTAGGTTTTCACTAGATTACTAACTCACTCGTGGGTTATCCTGTGCCCTTCCCCTTAAGTGGGCCACCGGCCCCCATGAGGAGCCACTCTCCCTAGAGACCCAACCAATACCAAAAGGAAACAGGGGTTGTACCATCACAATCATGCACATTGAAAAACAACAATAATAACACGCGAGGCATAACCCATCTCGCTAATGAGTACATTATCAAAATCTCACAAGTCTGTACACCCCATTCTCAAATCATGTCATATCAAATACTCATAAAGAAAAGGCATAAATCCAACAAAATCACAATCCTTTGGAAGACTATAGTTTCAGAATATTTTCATAACATTAACAAGGTTCCCACACCAATGAACTAACAATGTCCCGAACCCAACAAGTCTACAAGACTCAACTTCACAAAAACATTTAAAAAATACCTTATTTAATTCCATAGTAAATTCCATTTTCACAATATACACATTAAAACAAGAATTAAATAATCAATGCTGACATGTATTCATAAATTTCCTTTTCACTATATTATCATATTAAATTTCATAATTTAACAAATATAATAAAAATTCCTTTCTATTTTCATATTTTTATTGCTATAATAAAATTTTGTTTTATTCAGACCAGAAAAAGAAATAATCTGTTTATAGACAAAATTAATTAATTAAGTTAACAGTTAAATTGGTGACTTACAAAATATAATTAAATGAATTAATAAATATATAAATATAAATATATATATATATATTTATAAATGCATACATGCACATTATAATTTAAAAAAGAATTTTTGTTTTAAAATAAAGCACATGTTTCAAAGTTCTACTGTTTCAAATGGGAAAAAGGACCATCCAAAGGCACGGGGTTATACCCAACCGCGGACAGTCTACGGACTGTTCGCAGCAGTCTAAAGGACTGTCGTGGATAGTCTGCAGACTACCGCACAAGTGCTAAGGCCGGCTGGGTGGTGGGTACGGCCGAGGCCGAACCACCACTCAGTCAGGGGGTTTACAATACCGAGAAGATCAATAAGGCCGACAGAAGTACGGCGAAACTCAAAGATTTAGAATTAAATTTACATTTAATATTTATATATATATATATGTGTGTATATATATATACCTAATATATATATATATATATATACATATATATATGTATTTTAAGTATTTCAAAAATAGGGGATGATAATCAACTGTTCAAGTTAATGTATATATTTATATATAAAATGTATCTATAAAATATATATTTATATACATCTTCTCACAGATGTATATATATATTTATAAATACACATTTATACATAAATATATTAACGAGAATATACACAAACCCAAAATTCACAGTAAGGGGATTATTCTTTATTATTTTTTTTAAAAAAAATAAAACTACAGTAATACTATTTATTTCCAGAACCCAACCAAAATTTCATTTTAATAAACAACAGTCCAGAACCCAACAAAAATTTCATTTTAATAAACAATAGTCTAGAACCCAACAAAAATTTTATTTTAATAAACAAAACAATCCCGAACCCCAGTAAAATTTCTTTTGATTGAATAACAGTCCAAAACATTTCTAAAGACCCCGAAGAGTTTTCTTTCAACACACATTTAATTTCAAACCTCAAGAGGAAATTTCATTCACGAAAACAATTTTTATTTCATTTGTCGCTACAAAAAGAAGATAATTGAAAAGAAGAAAAAGAACCTTGGTGTCTTGTGCCTGTAGAGGATCTGTGGAAGCTTTTTCCTGAGCTTGATCAAATCCTTTTTGCAGAGTTATTCCTTTGCTGCCGAATGTTTTCCAGCAACAGATCCAAAACCTCCCTCAGGCTGAACCTTCTTCAATAAATTTACCAGGATAACAAAAAGATAATGCAATACTCCTCCAGAATGACAGAAAAAGTGAATGCAAAATTTTCTCCAGAATTAGAAAGAGAGAATGCAACCCCGTACAAAGAAAAACCCCTAAATAAAATCAACACTCAGAAAATATTTTTCGTTTCCTCTTCCCATGAATACCAGAAGTCACTTCTCCGGAAATAAATAAAAATAATTGTTAACCCAATGATTCCTTTTGTTACCTTTTTACATGCATTTGCATTTCAATTTTTTTTTATTTTTTTTATCATGCATTTGTTGAAATGAAAACCCATTCCCTAATAATAATTTTCCTTCCGTTACAAGAATATTTGATTTGACCAATTAAAAAAAAAATTAAATATATTCAAATCCACAAAATTTAACTTTTTATTTATTTATTTATATATCATCTCCACGAACACTTTATTAAATAATCAAATGCCCATTAAAATAATTGAAATCAACCATTTGCAAGATTTTCAAAATAAATTTAATATTTTCACAAACTACTAATATTTATTTATTTATTTATTAATTTATGCTTTATTTTATTAATTGTTTAATTATTTAAATCACAACATAAAACCATACACCACATTAGATAAGTCATAAAATCACAATTACATACAAAGACTAACGTAACAACAAAATGGCTATGACCAAGACGCACAAAACCAAGAAGGTACAAGACAGTTGACATCTTGGGACGGAGTTACTTCCATGTCACCTTTGTTCAACTTCCTGCCGTTGGGTTGGTTCGATGCTCGCCCTGTCCTATCGAAATAGGTGGAATCGAGTCTTATTCCTGCAAAGCCTGCATCCAACAAGGTGATACACAACATACATACATATAATCAATTACAAAGCATCGTGAGAAGGATTTGCAGTGTAGCAGGGCGCTCGCGAACGAGTGATGCTACCCTGTCCCCTCACCAAATCATATCATCATCTATTGCATTATAGAATTACATTAATTCGCATCAACATCATCAATTACTATTCTCTAGCCTACTGCATTCCAATTAACTCCATCAAAACAATCGTAATAAAAATGTCATTATAATATCCATGGCATCATAAGAGTAATATAATCAGTAACAATCTAAGCTACCACAACATAATATCAACAGTATCATCAAAACCACAATGTGCCAAACAAAACCACAGAGAATGTCAAGAACAAGCAGCAACATGAGGGGTATTACAATCAAGCTAATTTATAATACTTCTGCAATATACTTTTGAAATGGTAGCTCCCACACCTTAGAAGTCTTTTTCTTGTGTGGTATATATTTTGAAGAGTTTGATGCATTTTTGTGGGGGTTTGATTGATGCATTTAATTTTGAAGTATCATTCAAGAAGTCTTGGATGGATTCTTCTTTCATTGGTACTATTGTTCCTATCAATAGGCAGATCTCATTCTTCTCTGCAAAAAGATGTGCTAACTATGAATAAGTATGGAAATTCTCCTAGTTTCTTGGTTGTGGGAGATTGGGGAAGGAAAGGATTGTACAACCAGTCCCAGGTTGCTACTCAAGCTAAATTTCAAAAAAAATATATACTTGTTTGCACATATAGGGATCTTGCCATGATCAATTATGTTTAACATTGTTATTTGGGGGTTTTCCATTACTTTAACAGTCATAAGATCTAGTGTTTTTATTAAAGAAGATAGCCTTGATACAAATAATTTTTTAATGGTTATATACCATTTTTCTATATTTTATTTCTTTATTTTATTTTTTATAGATTTCTTATTAACATATATTTAGATAGAGAGTTTTAGTTATTTAGAATAAACACATATCATAATATTATTTGTGATCATTTATGTTTTAATCACTTCAATTTATTAGAAATTAAATTATTATTATTTTTTTTATAATTATCTTCATCTTTAAATATTTATTTTTATACATTAATTTAAAAAACCTAATTCTTTTAATTTTCGTGATGGAGATAAAAGTTCAATTAGTTGGTGGAGACCAATGTGTGCATCTTTTCAAAGATCCCATCTCTATCTCATCATAATTCTAGTTAAAAGTAGTTATCCACAATTAAAAAAATCTAAATATAATCAAGTGGTTGGCCCATTTGATCCTACTAATCAAATATAATAATCGAAGATCCCATCTCTATCTCATCATAATTTCACTTAAAGAAGTTATCCACAATAAAACAAATCTAAATAATAAGTGGTTGGCAAGTTCTCTCTCTCCTCTATCCACTCCTCTTTCTATCATTATCTATCCCCCTCTCCCTATTTCAAACATAACTTGAACCTATTGGTAATAAAGTCAAATTATCTTTTTGACTCATAGATTTTGTTTCACTCCTGTTTGAATCTATGTAAATAGATTCATAGTTAATTTAAAGCTCTCACTTCTCGGTGAAGACCTTTTTTCACAAACAAAATCATTTTCTAAATAACCTATCATTCACCTCATCTACTACACAAATGTATGTAAAAATAGCCCAATTTTTTTACCTAATTGACCTACCAAACCTCTTCGGAGTACCCATTGAACGTCAAGATGCAATAGCTAGTTTAAATTTCTATTGTGGTAACCGACAAGATAGCCATTTCTGGAATATTTCCTGGTGTGTTAACAAAATTCCACCTCTCAGACAAAGCTGCTCCAGGTTTATACATATAAAAAACTGGATACTCCGAGAGTAGAGAAGGATTTTTATATTCACAGAAGAAAATTCTATCACCCCACCCTGTGGCACGAGCAAAGAAGTGTTGTTCAGGAAAGGCATCAATTTCTCTCCACACATTTCGGTCCCAATCATATTGCTCTATTATTGAGGGATGCCATCCATACGCAATTAGTTGTCCAAATGCATATAGATAATCGATGTAGTATAAACCGTTCAAATACATATTTAGTATTGTTGTCCATTCTCCTGTCTGGGGATCATATCCTTGAGTTATATTATTCTTTCTCAACATACCAATGACATAAAACATTCCTTCAATAAAAACACCCTTACACACTTCACCTTGTCTTCATCGACATCTCAGGAAGAACCCCCCAGTTGTCTTCATCGACATTGTAAACTGCTGCTTCACGGAGTTCATTATCAAAATTATATCTGTCAATTCCTCCTGCAACGTAAATTAATCCTTTAGGTGAAGCACAACATGCAAACGGGTGTACAACTCTGGCCGTTGGCATTTCAGCACCTTGCTTCCATGAACGAGATAATAAATCATAAATCAGAATCTTTGTAGTATTGTAATTATGTTTCAAGCCCAGCAAAACAATCTTACGATTAACGCACAGAATCTGACTAATCTTTACGACTTCAAATCCGGTGGGAAGAGGAGCTGCAGTTCCCATGATTGATCATCAGGGTCGTATTTAGATAGCCCAGAAGCCTGGAGGACAGATATATATTTCTCAGACCTTCCAATGTGAATTCTATCTCGATAAAACTGGAAACATTCCATCATCTCTTTGAAAGGTTCGAAATACTGCTCAACCTTTGATTCAGATTTCTATGGCACTCTTAGTAAGATGTCTCTAATTATTTGTTCTTTCACAAGTCAAGAGTGCAGAATTTCGAGCAATAATATCCGGTTGCTTGTTAAAGGACGTTTACACTATAGGCGTTGCTTTATACTGGCAAATGTTTCTCCAGATTCAATGGCCACGCCCTTCTGGAAATCCCCTAGGATGCGTAAAAGGGATTAAATTAATTAAGGATAAAAAAATATGTAGCTTATTTCTATTAAGTCTATTGTATATCATAAATACTATAGACATAACAGGTAAGCAAAACTAACGGTTTATTCAATTATAAATTACTTAAAATAGATTAATTCACTGTATGTCTATCTGCTACATTGAAACTATAAATGTACAATTTAATTTATTTCATTTCAATTAGAAAATGTAGGTGGACAGTGGAATATATTGTTCTATGGGAAAAATGATTAAATAAGGTCTAGAAAAATAGGTCCCTTAAAATATGAACATTATATTTTGTTTACACATTTATATTAGAAATTAAAATTTGTAAATTAATTATGTATAATTTTATTTTGAGATTTATCTTTTAAAACCTAATGTTTTTGTGAACAATACTTTTTTTTGATATGCAAGTTTTCAATATATTAATTAGAAATAAGAGTTTTAACAACATAAATCATCCAACACTAGAGACAAAAATCAGTAACCATCATCCGACAATTAATGCCAAAATCAAACCAGACCAGACCATAAGTGACTACCATCAGAAAGACCAAACCTACCAACCTACTAAAAACAATACAACCGCCATGCCACCATAAAAACCAAAGCTACTACTAGACAACGGGCAGGAAACCCTAACCTACAATACCAAAATCCAACCACCAGCCACTTACATAAAATGATTAAGCTCAACAAAATCCTTGAATTCAATTTTCCAATCCTTGCCATTAGCCTCTAGCAACCCAAAGAACTGCTTTAAAAAATTTATTGCCACCACCACGACCATCCTGTGCTTCATGAGATCAGGACCATTCAGGTCAAGAAGGAACAAATACAATTTAATGGCTTCATCCATCTCCAACAAGGTCTCCACATTGCAAGGACGTGAGACACCTCTCCCAGCTACCACCGCATGTAGGACAACATTAATTCCATCCACCAAGTCCTCCCGAAACATGTTTTCCATCAACACCTTTGCCTCAGCTTTATCAACCTAGATATCCAGGAGAGAAGCTAAGAACGAAGAAGAAATATGCAAATTATTGTGGCCAAACTCCTTATTTTCCAAATACCCATCAACCAAGACCATTTTTGTCGCCACCACCACTAGAGGGTCATTTTTAAGTAGTATTTGTTTCAAGTGTTGATCCGTCACCTCTGAAAATGAAGCCTATCACACCAATGACTATAAAGTAATCAGGGTATCCACCCCAAACTTTGCCACCCCATCCATTGAGACCTCAATCACAAATCGAGAATGCTTGGCCATCGAAGTCCAAGTACCAAACACCCACAACTAGCACACGAAATCACACCATCAACCGATGAGAATAATGAAGAGAAAGCCACTTTCCTCACCCTAAAATCCAGTGCATCTTGGAGAAAACCAAGTACGAAACAACCTTCACCCTTCCAAATGAGGCTCCTCCAAATGTGTTGAGGCCAGCCAAGGACTAAAAAAACTCAAAGGCAGGTGCAAGCAAGCTATCATTGGAGCTCACACACACCCTACCATCATTAATGCAATCCATATAGACGAAATGACAACTTCAACCTCCAATAGCTATGACGCCGCCCACCTTAGCCCATAATCCACACTTCCACTTCCACTATGGCAAGAATGCCACATCCCCTCCACCTTAATTGAGGGGGTGCCCACCCAACCACCAACTTTGTGAGGGATACATTTGATGGTTGTATTGTTAATTTCAAATTTTTACAATAAAATATAGTTGAAAATATGAAAAAATTATTTCTTGGTGGTGCATGAAGTTGGGTACCAATTTTGCCACTTATGATTTTTTTAAAAAGCGGCTTAATGCGAGTGTGTTATAATGTGCACACATTATTTCCGTTAAAAAAAAGAAAAAAGTGAAATTATTTTCCTTGGAATACCAACCCAAAGGCTTGGAGGGCATTCCCAACAAGGCTAGAGACGTGTTTTTGCAAATTCTACAATTTTTCACATAATCGGGTCCATGCTCACCATCAAGATTGCATCTAGTTCAATATTGACAAAATAAAAAACATGGGTAATGTTAGGTTCTCTCTTAGCTATCCAACGATGTAATTTTTTCACTTTTCAACAATGTTAAGCCTTTCATCCATAATTTCTTTTGTTTGTATGTCTATTTTTTGCCAAAAAGTAGTGTTTAGTGTTTTTTTGTTATAAATTAACCATTCATCACAATTTCAAATAAATTACATTTTTAGAAACTAGACTCCATTCTACAAATTTAAAAAAAAAAAAAAATCAATTATTTTCAAAATTTGTAGTGGGAGCACGCCAAAATTTTGCTTTTTAGAAGTGCCCACTTAGAAAATTAGTAAAAAATCAAATATTCATTAAAAAATTATCAGAAAAATTGTGCACCAACTAGATGCTATTAGCTAACTTTTGACAATAGCGATTTTAAAATAATACAAAAAAGTTCACTGGTCGTACAAGAGTTGCTATGTTATGTTTTTTTGACAAAAACAACACCAATTTTTGTACATCCCTCTTTTGAACCCCTTAATCTCAACCATTTTCAAAATAAATTAGTAGTTTAGAAAGTAGACTCAGAGCACTTCGATCCTTGTTTTTGTTCCATCTCAAAATTTTGAGTGTAACTATCCTCAATTTCACGTCCAAGGTCAGTATTTCCTGATTTCAGAAAAAAAGTGGCCACTTAAGCCCCCTTTTTGGGAACCATCTTGGTGCACTTACCCTCTTATGAAAAATAAATTTTTGATACAAGAATGATATTATATAAAATTATAGAAAATAATAAATTTCACTTTTGATAATATATATTTTTTAAATAATTTATGTATAGATGATCATCATAAAAAAATATTTGTTAGGTAAATTTGTTGAGAATTAAATTATCTCAATATTTGTAAGTTCTTACTAGTGTTATTATTTAATTATTTAATTTCCATATTTTAAAGTTTTAAATAAAAAAGCTATACATCCTACTTTGAGTTGGCACTTGATGTGCCATGTGCCAATATTTTGAATTGTGAGAAGTAATTAAATAGGAACATTTTGATGAGATGTGAGATGCCCTATATTTTTTGGGTCATCCTATTACAAATTTTATGATTGATCTTTTGATGTGTTAGATAGTAAATTCAAAAGGATTTACATTGGAATCACATGCTTGATTAGGATACATGACATAAGTATATTTTCATGAGATCATGGATGCTAAAATGGAGTGCTTCTTTTGAAGAAAGAGATATGATCTATGAAAACTTAAGAAAAGTGTAAGATATCTATTATTTTTAGTCAAGTTGATTCTGCATGATTTGGAGTGTTGGAATTTATGACCCGAATTAGGTCCCACATTGATAAGTTATATTTTCTCATACTTTTGTGAGTTTGAATGCTAATCTTTTGACTCGAAGCTATGAGCCAGTGAGGTCACAAATGGGGGACCTCATCCCCAATATAAATCCTCAAAAATTCAACCCCAATAGGGTTTGAACCTTAATGGCTTGAATAACCACACAACAACTCAACCATCACACCATGTCATTATTGGCACTCATTGTATTCCTATTAATCTTTGAGCTACTAATATTTCTTCAACTAATCCTATTGCTTAATAATATTTGTAGTCACTTTCGATCATTGGTTTTTTGCCTAAAGGTTTTCTCCACATAAATTGCTATTTAATATATTCTATTATTTATTATGCTTTATAAGTGTTTTAGATTTTTTTAAATCATTAGATTATCTTTAATTTTTTGTAAACACTTCTCTCTAGGTTTAGTGTAGAACATTGATCATTGCATTGTATTTTCTTCTTTATAAGTAATACCAAAGTTTGATTATCTATTATTCTATTTTTTGAGTTCTTTATTTTCTTGAACTAATTTGAATTTGTGTGTATAGAAGAGAATAGTGTGATCTTATTCCAGGAAATATTTATGAAAATTAGATTAGTGAGCATTGAGATAGATAATTTTCTTGGCATAAATTTTGAGCTATGGAATATGAACATGTTAGACTTACTTATAAATAAATATTTATGGACTACAATAAATGAGTACTATACTAAATATTTTAATATAAATGACATAATGGACTAGACAACTAATTGGCTTGTAAAACTATTCTTGATAGATTATATTGTAATACATGCCAACGAGAAGCACATTTCTTAGAATAACCTAAATTTTAGTTGAAATATATTATGAAAATTTCATGGTCCATAATTTTAGTATAAATAAGGTCATTTCATATCTAGTAGTCATATCAACAAATATGTGTTAAAATTTTAGGGGTAGTCATTTATTTAGTCCTACCTCCTCTACCTTGTCTATATATGCAAGGATCTTATTGTACACACTTTTGTGGTAATTTACTTACTAGTGCAAGGACACATTAATGTTGCATTCAAATATTGGCTTCTACATCTTGATATCAAAGCCATGATTACATGTCCATCCCTTAATCATGGTGACACCAACACATAGTCTTTTCATCATACTATCATTGATCCAAAATGAACAATATTTAAAAAAAAAAGTAAAAACAATTTCATAGGCTTGAATAGCTTTGTATCTTTCTCTAACATTTTTTTATCAAAACTATTTGTAAGTGGGATAGCAATGATACATGCCATTTAACTTCATCTTTTAGCATATTCATTGGCATTAATTTCCATATTCAACATCTCTAATTTAGGTTGAAGAAGACTTGAAGACCTTTTGAAGTGCAATATTTACAAAGTTGTCAAAGTTGTCAAATCACATAATCTAACCCATACATCTTATTTCAAACCTTTTGACAATGAAACTTGGCTAAATTAAAAGCTATAGATCTACACCAAAGGCTCTCAAATGATTGTTGAAACCCCTAGAAACATGGAACTATTTTCCCATGGGTGAATGAGTCTTAGATCAACTTCTAGAAAACACTTTTGGTGACTCGTACATATATTTTTTCCCTTCTCATATCCATATTTGGCTTTTAGGTTCTATAAATATTGAGTTTAATGTTGTTTTTTCAAGTGTTAGATGTTATTTTAGAAGTGATTTTGTTTTCTCCCCATAGTGTTTTTTATCCTTGACCCTCATACTTCAGTCATAAGGAAATCAGAAGATTCTCACATCAACTTGATTCACCTAAGGGCTGTTATTCAATTCTTTGTGGGGATCTCATTTCCTAATAAAGTCTTTGAAAACATAAAAAGGATTAATTAAAGTTTCATTTCATGCACTCATCAAATATATCACTAAAATATTGAAAGACATTTAAAAATAGTTTAAAAATACCAAACTAGGACCCATTCACCCCTACTGGATTATGAGTCCTTGATCAGATCCTATGTGTACCTTCTGGCAACTAAAAAAGCATTAAAATTCACTCTAAAATCCACATAGACATCTCAAAAAAATCTAACCAAGACCCATTCACTCATACTAGTGAATGAGTCCTTGTTAGATACTAATTTTCATTTTTTGGACTTTAAAATCTTAGTTTCTAGCTTCTATTTGGTGCTATTACTTTCCTGTTTCAGTTTCCTGATTTGTTGTTTAATTAAATTCATTACATTTAACTTAAATTGCTTCATATAAATGCATTGTTAAAATTCAAAATTGTATTCAAACATTTCATTTTCAGCTTATTGTATTGTGTTATCAGTAAATTGCATTGCTTAGATTCTAAAAATTGATTTTCATTCTAGGTTATTTCATTGCCCCTTTGCTATTCTAGGGTTGTAAAAATTCCATGATCTTTACAACTTTCCTTTCTATTAGTAATACTATTGTAAGATGCAACACGATCCTCATATCATTCCATAATCTATAACTCATCATGGATCTTAGGTGCTCTAACTCTCTTTCCTGATAGTATAGATAATCAACCCTTCGTGGCTCATAGTTTGCATACTTCATTTCCCATAACTTCACCTCTTATATTCAATATTAATGATGTCATTGACAAGCTATATGAACAACTAGAAAACTTACAAGCTCATAACCTTAGTGAATATATAGACATTGGCTTGGTTCCCATCATACAAAATCTAAGGAAAGTGCTTAAAACATAAAATGAAACACAAATCATCTATAGCCTTACTTGCTTCCTTCATGAATACTTGAACAAACAAGACAATAGAAACACACATTTCTTAGTCAATCATCAATATGAACAATGTTATTGAAAACCTATATGAACAACTAGATTATAGGCTCTACCCTCCTACTCAAACTTGTAACAGAAAAAGTAGCCTTTTTCCCTTACTTGGTTTTAAATAATTAACATTAAAACTAAATTAATGTTGTCTTGGAATAGTGTTGTAATGTGTTGTACACATTCACATCATTCTAGGACCTTTATTTTAGGAAAAATTTCCATATTTTATCCTTTGCAAAGGTATTGTAATGTGTTGTAACACACTTCCACACTTTTCTAGGATTTATCTACATAATTAAGCTTAATGGACCCATTCTTAATAAAATATATTTAAATTTATAAATTATTTGAGTGTTGTAAAGTGTTCTAAAGAACTTTCACATTTATCTAGGGTGGTTTTAATTAATTGTGGTTAATTGGAGTTAATTAACCCCCTTGAATTGAAATTTTAACATTATTTTTAACACCTCTGGAAGATCTATCCTGAAACCCATGATTTAAACAATAAAACATTTAATTGGGAAAATTTAGGTCCTAGAAAATGGTGCTAGGACCCATTCACCCTAGGTGGAAAATGGGTCCTCCCTTGAAAGGAACCCCCTTCATTAATTGATTATAAATGACTTTTTAATGATGTTTTTATCCCCAGGGGTTAGGTCCTGGAAACCTGAGCCAAGACTTATTCACCCTAGGAGGTGAATGGGTCCTCACTTAATGAGGACACCCTTTTCAAATTTAATTTTGGAAAGAATTTAATAAATTTTACTTCCATATCTGGCACCAGCCTTAATTATTCAAATTTTGGGGTTAATCTCCTAATTTAGTATAAATAAGTGGTTAATTCACATTGTTTCTCCTAGAAATTCATTCTAAGCCTTCAAGAATTCAAGTTTACAAACATTAGAGAATTACAAGAGCATTCATAAGGAATTTCAAGGTATATTTCAATATTTTATTATAGCAATTCAAGATTATATAATCATGACAAGGGTTTAAAGAATTCATGTGTGTTGTTGAGCTAAAGAAGTTGATGTAGCATTAAAGATCTACTTGCAATCATTGTTCACATCATATTCAAGGATCTAAGATCTACATTCTTCATAGCTACTACATGCTAGTTTGTGAATTTGTTTCACAAGACATTTATCCAAGGTGATATCAATTGCATGATTTCATGTTTCACACTTCAATTCCTTTATTTCATCATTTGGTTTAATTAACTACAAGGGGTTTGATTAAGGGAAACCCCTATTCACTAATAGAAACAATTTTTTCTTCCCTTGAATGTGTGATTGCAGTTTTATTGGTTGAAGATCATGTGGAGCAAGTTTGGAGCAAGATTGTCAAAGTTGTCAAAGTTGCAAAAGTTGTCATTCAAAGTGCAAAATCAAATATTTGAAGCTACAAAATTACCTATAGACTTCTAGAAGCTGATAACCTAGAATTTGAGAGGACAAACATCAAGGAATAGGACCATGATCTCAATTGCAGAAACCCTACCAAGGACCCATTCACCATTGAAGGTGAGTGAGTCCTATGTAGCCTTAAAAAAAGTTTTTGACAAGGTACACAACTTTTTATGCTCTAAAAACTTCCCTCAGTTTCTATAATAGTTAGGTATCATTTTTTATTGTTATTTCCATTTTTTGAGTCTCATAATTAAGTGTTTAATAAGGAAATGATCTAGTGGTTTATCATCTTATTCATTCAGGGTCGTAAACCCTAATTTTCCCATTAAACACTAGAAATCCATCATGTATAATAGGGAGCAAGAGAAATATATAGAATAGAATATGCCAATATCTAAAAATACATCATCCACATCTCATATTTTTTTCAATTTTCAAATTTGGTTAGTTTCAACATAACGGGGAGCAAAATTTTCTACAATAAATAGAAATAAATATATGTTAAACCAATTAGTAATTTAACACAACCACCAATTAATTATATCAACACAAAATTTCTTACAGACTTCTTTATTATGTAGTAGAATGCATTGAAGACTATTAAATTAAAAGAAAGTATGAATTATCTAATAATAATATCATGCACTATACATTCTTGAGATAAGTTGTACAATATAGTAGATATAAATAACATCTAAAGTATTATTTTTAATTAAAAATGTAATGGAAACTAAAATTTTAAATTATTTTGAAAATTATGGTTCTAAACAACGCTAAATTATCTACAATTCATCAGTTTATACATACATACATACATATTTCTTTCTTGAGTTCCCTTTATGACTTAAAACCTCTACTTCAAAGTTGTTTACAATATTTTTTGCTAAAATTTCTGCTACTCTTCTATTTTGTGGTATCTAGGTTGTCTCTACCACCTTTTATAATATTGTAGTAATCTACGTTTTCATCTTGGATATGGATACATTTATATACACTTGGATATTCTTAAAAACCCACTCATATTTTCCCTCTACCAATAAAGACTAGATGATATAGAGTACCTAGACTCTTCTACTTACTATTCACCAATTCAAGACTTCCCTAGACATACTACTTGAGTTGTAACCCTCTATAATACAAAATTGAAAAGCACCAAGGGTTGAGGGATAACTTAAAAGGATTCATCCATGTAGCTTAACAAAAACATGGGTAAATAGTACAAAAGAAAAAAAAAATTCATTCTATAAGAGCACTTGCAATGACTTAACGCCCAACTTCAATGGACTCACACCAACGTGGAACTAAACTAGATCCTCAGTAAATAGGTTTAAGGGTAGATACATGAATCAAATAGAATATTTGGTGCCCTCATAAATATTAAATCATAGTTTCATGTATTAATCATTCCTTCCACATGAAATCATGGCTATTTACACCATTAAGGTGATTGAATATAAATACAAGTGTTTTTTCAATATTGAATGCCTTTTCATGCCATTGGCTATTTTATAGCCTTCTTCATACTTCTAAGACATCTCTTTTTTTTAAAAATGTTGCTTAGTTCATCTCTATTAGAATCACCTCTTAGAATAAATAATTAACTCCATTGACTAGCATTCATCCTAGAATTGTTATAAGCATACTGAAAAGAACTAAACTCATGTATTCTATTTTGTAAATTTCTTCTAATATTGAATGACTCTTTATATATATATAAAATTATATATAAAAATAAAATAATTTTTAAATAAAAATAAAATAACCATTATAAATAAAATAAATTATAAATAATTTTAAGAGTTTTTAAAGATGCATATGTTTAAAATGACATAACAGAACACCGATTTTAGCATTAGAAGGAATACATATCTAAAGTCTATTTTAAATCATATAGTAATGAAGCAGCTACGGATATTCTAAATTTCTATTGTGGTAACCGACATGATAGCCATTTCTGAGAATATTTCCTGGTGTGTTAACAAAATTCCACCTCTCAGACAAAGCTGCTCCAGGTTTATACATATAAAAAACTGGATACTCCGAGAGTAGAGAAGGATTTTTATATTCACAGAAGAAAATTCCATCACCCCACACTGTGGCACGAGCAAAGAAATGTTGTTCAGGAAAGGCATCAATTTCTCTCCACACATTTCGGTCCCAATCATATTGCTCTATTATTGAGTGATGCCATCCATACACAATTAGTTGTCCAAATGCATATAGAACATCGATGTAGTATAAACCATTCAAATACGTATTTAGTATTGTTGTCCATTCTCCTGTCTTGGGATCATATCTTTGAGTTATATTATTCTTTCTCAACATACCAATGACATAAAACATTCCTTCAATAAAAACACCCTTACACGCTTCAACTATTTGGAAGGTGTGACCTTGGTCTTCCTTACAACACTAACACTTGGGTTTGTGACATGGTCTAATCACCTCCTATGGTTCTTAACCAAAGCTTGTATCGGGCATTGACAGTTCAATCTTTTGGTGCAACGACAAGTCCAACAATTGATATTAGAGCTGGTCACAGGTTCAAACCTCGTATTTGTTGGGGGTATTGTAACAGCTTGGGTTTGTGACATGGTCTAACTGCCTCCCGTGATTCTTAACCGAAGCTTCCATCGGGAATTGACAGGTTGATCCTTTTTGTGCAACGACAAGTCCAACATCAACTTCTCGCTGCATCTCAGGAAGAACCTCCCACTTGTCTTCATCGACATTGTAAACTGCTGCTTCACGGAGTTCATTATCAAAATTATATCTGTCTATTCCTCCTGCAACATAAATTAATCCTTCAGGTGAAGCACAACATGCAAACGGGTGTACAGCTCTGGCCGTTGGCATTTCAGCACCTTGCTTCCATGAACGAGATAATAAATAATAAATCAGAATCTTCGTAGTATTGCTATTATTTATCAAGCCCAGTAAAACAATCTTATGATTAGCACATAGAATCTGACTAATCTTTACGACTTCAAATCCGATGGGAAGAGGAGCGAGCAGCTCCCAGGATTGATCATCATGGTCGTATATAGATATCCCAGCAGCCTGGAAGACACATATATATTTCTCAGACCTTCCAATGTGAATTCTATCTCAATAAAACTAGAAACATTCCATCGTCTCTTTGAAAGGTTCGAAATACTGCTTAACCTTTGATTGAGATTTGTATGGTACTCTTAGTAAGATGTCTCTAATTATTTGTTTAGGAAGTTCCTTCAAAAAATCCATTATCAACTCTTTCTTCTTAAATAATAAATGACGCTCTACTCTTTCACAAGTCAAGAGTGCAGAATTTTGAACAATAATATCCGGTTGCTTGTTAAAGGACGTTTACACTATAGGCGTTGCTTTATACTGGAAAATGTTTCTACAGATTCAATAGCCACGCCCTTCTGGAATGCCCTTAGGATGAGTAAAAGGGATTAAATTAATTAAGGATAAAAAAAACATGTAGCTTATTTCTATTATGTCTAATGTATATCATAAATACTATAGCCATAACAGGTAAACAAAACTAACGGTTTATTCAATTACAAATTACTTAAAATAGATTAATTCACTGTATGTCTATCTGCTCCATTGAAACTATAAATGTATAATTTAATTTATTTCATTTAAATTAGAAAATGTAGCTGGATAGTGGAATATATTGTTCTATGTGAAAAATGATTAGTTAAGGTCTAGAAAAATAGGGCCTTTAAAATATAAACATTAGATTTTGTTTACACATTTATATTAGAAACTAAAATTTCTAAATTAATTATGTATAATTTTATTTTGAGATTCATCTTTTGAAACCCAATATTTTTGTGAGGGATGCATTTGATGGTTGTATTGTTAATTTTCATTTTTTCACAATAAAATACAGTTGAAAATATGAAAAAATAAAAAAATTAATGAAAAATAAATTTTGGATAGAATAATGATATTATATAGAATTATAGAAAAATATAAATTTCATTTTTGATAATATTTTTAAAAATAATTTATGTATAGATGATCATCATAAGAAAATATTTGTTAGGTAAATATATTAAGAATTAAATTATCTCAATATTTGTAAGTTCTTACTAGTGTTATAATTTAATTATTTAATTTTCATATTTTAAAGTTTTAAATAAAAAAGCTATACATCCTACTTTGAGTTCGCACTTGATGCGCCATGTGCCAATATTTTGAATTGTGAGAAGTAATTAAATAGGAACATTTTGATGAGATATGAGATGCCCTATATTTTTTGGATCCTCCTATTACAAATTTTTTGATTGATCTTCTTATGTGTTAGATAGTAAATTCAAAAGGATTTACATTGGAATCACATGCTTGATTAGGAGACATGACATAAGTATATTTTGATGAGATCATGGATGCTAAAATGGAGTGAGTCTTTTGAAGAAAGAGATATGATCTATGATGACTTAAGACAAGTATAAGATATCTATTATTTTTAGTCAAGTTGATTCTCCATGATTTGGAGTGTTGGAATTTATGACCCAAATTAGGTCCTGCATTGATGAGTTATATTTTCTCATGCTTTTGTGTGTTAGAATGCTATTGAAATCAATGTAGAATTGTCATTGTATTCCTATTTATTTATTAAGAGTGGTAAATGCTTTTGACTCGGAGCTATGAACTGATGAGGTCACAAATGGGGGACCTCATCCCCAATATAAATCCTCAACAATTCAACCCCAATGGGGTTTGAACCTTGATGGCAAGAATAGCCACAAAACAACTCAATAATCACACCATGTCATTATTGGCACTCATTGTATTCCTATTAATCTTTGTGCTACTAATATTTTTTCAACTAATCCTATTGCTTCATAATATTTTTAGTCACTTTCAATCATTTATTTTTTACCTAATGGTTTTATTCACATAAATTACTATTTAATATTTTCTATTATTTTTTATGCTATATAAGTGTTTTAGTTTTTTTTAAATCTTTAGATTATCTTTAATTTTTTTAAAAAACACTTCTCTCTAGGTTTAGTGTAGAACATTGATTGCATTGGATTTTTTTCCTTGTAAGTAATATCAAAGTTTGATTATTTATTATTCTATTTTTTGAGTTCTTTATTTTCTTGAACTAATTTGAATTTTTGTGTATAGAAGAGAAAAGTGTGATCATTCTTTAGGAAATATTTATGAAAATTAGATTAGTGAGAATCGAGATAGATAATTTTCTTCACATGAATTTCGAGCTATCAAAGATGAACATGTTAGAATTACTTACAAATAAATCTTTATTGGCTACAATAGATGAATAGTATACTAAATATTTTAATATAAATTTCATAATGTACTAGACAAGTAAGTGGCTTGTAAAACTATTATTGATATATTCTATACTAATACATGCCCATGAGAAGCACATTTCTTAGAATAACTATAATTTTTGTTGAAATATATTATGAAAATTTTATGGTTCATAATGTTAGCTTAAATAAGTTCATTTCATATCTAGTAGTCATATCATCAAATATGTGTTACACTTTTTAGGGGTAGTCATTTATTTAGTCCTACCTCCTCTACCTTTCCTATATATGCAAGGATCTCATTGTACACATTTTGTGGTAATTTATTTACTAGTGCAAGGACACATTGATGTTGCATTCAAATATTGGATTCACCATCTTGATATCAAATCCATGATTACATGTCCATCCCTTAATCATGTTGACACCAACACATAGTCTTTTCATCATATCATAATTGATCCAAAATGAACAATATTTAAAATGAAAAATGTAAAAATGATTACACAGGCTTGAATAGCTCTGTAACATTCTCTACCATTTTTTTATCAAAACTATTTGTAAGTGGGATAGCAATGATATGTACAATTTAAATTCATCATTTAGCATTTAAATTGGCCTTAATTTCCATATTCAATATCTCTAATTTTTTGAGTCTTCAAATTTCTCTAAGATCTTGATTACAATATACTCAAGAACAACAACAAGATAACCATTTTTGTAATTTGGATTTTCCTCAACCCAATTGTCCCCATCGTGACCTCTAAAATTGTTGTAGCTTTAAGGATTATTGGAGCTACATTTTGACGGTGCCATACTTTTTTATAGTTATTGGTCTCTAATAATTTTTCTTTCATGTCGAAATAATCAATCATTATAGTTCATGGGTAAAATTCACTATGTGAAGCCTAATTTTTTCTCCAATTCCCTACTTCAATTCAATCAATTTAGGTTATTGTAGTGTAGAGAAATACAACCCTTTATATTTCTCACTTTTTTGGGCCCTTCTAATTTAAATTGTACTTAATAGTGCCTTAATTTAGTGTTGATAAATGTACCCCTTTACATTTTCACACTTATTTAGGACCTCTTAATTAAATTGAGCTTAATAATGCTTTAACAAGCCCTATAATTAATCTACAAGCCTAATTAATTACATTTTCTGAAGGGGAATCTTAGTAATAGTTAATTCCTAAACATAACACTTTACCTTGAGCAATGTGTGTTCCAGGAATAGGGACCTAGGACCCATTGGACCATGGGTGAATGGGTCCTTCCTAGACATTTGGAACTAAATTTAAATTAGTTTTTTACTGTATTTTAAAATTTTCAAATCCATAATTCAATGCCAACTTGTGATATGGGTATGTGCGGGATCATCGAAAAATAGGCCCTTAAGTGGCAAAAATTCAAAAAATGGGTGTTAGGCAATTTGACGTAAAATTTGAATAAGTTATCTATATTATTTCAAAAATATGTAATAATAGAATATGTAGAAAATTGAATGCAGTTTCTAAAATACTAGGTTTATTTAAAATAAATAAAATCTATTTGGTGAAAATTTGAAATTTCAATGCAAGTGGTACTAAATTTCGTGGAAAAATAAGAAGTAGGTTAATCAGATAACCAACCTAACCATAATAAAATGATAATATTTTTGTAATATTTTATATATAAGTAGAGGACTCATGTTTGGATTTGATGCATATTTTTGTAATTTTTTTCCAAGTAAATAATTAATTATGAATTTTTTATTACAACTTTTAGAAAATATAAAACTCATGCCGACCACCTTAACTTGGTCAAAACATGAAATTTATTTTTTTTTTTAATCCTATAGTATGTGAAGCATACAATGTGACGCATGTTTCAATTCAAAAATATGATACCGTTTGAAAGTTATAGATGTTTTTCAATCAGCCTATCGATCAGGACTTTAGTCGTAATTCTAATAGAAAATGAATAATAATTATTTATTAAATTCAAATTAAATCATAATTTATATTTTTGGAAAGCTGGGAATCTCCTCTAAAAACCCTTTTCGTTTCATTAATTTTGGGTGAAAAAAAAGTCGTCAGCCATGTACCCTACAAATAGCCATAATATTGCCACTTTTTGGTGCACCATGATCCTGCACATACCCATATTTGGATTTTTTTGGAAATTAAGGATACATACTTATAAATACAAGGTTATTTCACTAAGTTTCACCTAGAATTTTTGAAGAAGAAACCTAGAATTTTGACGAGAGAAAAAGTACAGCAAATTTGATTATCAAGGGTTTTAAAGAGCAGATATACCATAGATTTATTGTGGAATTCAAGATCTATTCATCATGTCAAAGTCTTCTTGCATCATACATGTTTTTGGAGTAACATTGTGATGGACGTTTCAAGATCAAAGTTTAAGCATTCAAAGCTGTTTTTGAAGTGTTAAGATCCATATCCAATTTATCCATTTCATGCAAGTTGTAGACCTCCTAATATCTCCACACTATCAAGATTTCGTTCAAGGGTTTTTTGAGTGGTAACATAACTTTGTTCATTTTCATTCCCTCTTTCATGCATTATTTCAATTCAAGGTTTGATTACCAGTATAGGATTTGACCAAGAAAAACCACTATTCACCAAAACAAATCATTTCTCTCTTGTTGTGTGATTGCAAATTTAGGTTGAAGAAATTTTGTAGAATTTTTGAAGTGCAATATTTACAAAGTTTTCAAAGTTGGAAAATTTGTCAAAGTTTTCAAATCATAGAATCTAACCTATAGATCTTATTTAAAACCTTTTGAAAATGAAACTTGGATAAATCAAAAGCTATAGATCTACACCAAAGGCTCTCGAATGATTGTTGAAGCTATTGATCTTATTTTCCCATGGGTGAATGAGTCTTAGATCAACTTCTAGAAAATACTTTTGGTGACTCATACATATATTTTTTCCCTCTCAGATTTGAATTTGGATTTTAGGTTCTATAAATATTGAGTTTAATATTATTGTTTCAAGTGTTAGATTGCATTTTAGAGGTGATTTCTATTTTTTATTTTTTGTCTCCATAGTGTTGTTCATCCTCGACACTCATCCTTCAATCATAAGGAAATCTAAAGATTCTCACATCAACTTGATTCACCTAAGGGTTGTTAGTCAATTCTTTGTGGGGATCTCATTTCCTCATAATTCTTTGAAAACATAAAAAATGATGTGTTAAAGTGTCATTTCATTCACTCATCAAATATATCACTAAAAGCTTGAAAAACATTTAAAAATAGTTTTAAAATATTGAACTAGGACCCATTCATGCCTACTGGATTATGAGTCCTTGATCAGGTCTTGTATGTACCTTCTAGCAACTAAAAATGAATTAAAATTCACTCTAAAATCTACATAAACATCTTAGAAACTTCTAACCAAGACCCATTCACTCTTACTAGTGAATGTGTCCATGTTAGCTACTAATCTACATTTTCATGACATTAAAATCTTAGTTTCTAGCTTCTATTTGGTGCTATTACTTTCCTATTTTGGTTTCCTGATTTGTTATTTCATTAAATACATTACATTTAGCTTAAATCGCTTCATTTCAATGCATTGTTAAAATTCGAAATTGTATTCAAAAATATCATTTTTAGCTTATTATATTGTGTAATCAGTAAATTGCATTTCTTAGAATCTAAAAATTTCTTTTCATTCTAGGTTATTTCATTGCCCCTTTGCTATTCTAGGTTTTGCATACTAGGGTTTTAAAATTTGCATGATCTTTAGAACTTGGTGTCCTATTAGTAATACTAATTTAAGATGAAACATGAGCCTCATTTCATCCCACAATCTATAACTCGTCATGGATCTTGAGTCCTCTAACTCTCTTTCCTAATAGTATAGATAATCAACCCTTCATGGCTCATAGTTTGCATACTTAATTTCCAATGAATTCACCTCTTATATTCAATATGAAAAATGTTATTGACAACCTATATGAACAACTAGAAGACTTACAATCTCTATCCTCCTCAAACTTGTAACAGAAAAAGTAGCCTTTTTCCCTTACTTGGTTTTAAATAATTGACATTAAAACTTAATTAATGTTGTCTTGCAATAGTGTTGTAATGGTTTGTACACATTCACATCATTCTAGGACCTTTATTTGATGAAAAATTTCATTAATTGATCCTTTGCAAAGGTATTGTAATGTGTTGTAACACACTTTCACACTTTTCTAGGATTTATTTACTTAATTAACCTTAATGGGCACCTTCTTAATAAAATATATTTAAATCTATACCTTATTTAAGTGTTCTAAAGTGTTCTAAAGAAATTTCACATTTATCTAGGGTGGTTTTAATTAATTTTGGTTAATTGGATTTAATTAACCACCTTGAATTCAAATTCAAACCTTATTTTTAACACCTCCCAAAGATCTATCCTAACACCCATGATTTAAATATTAAAACATTTAATTAGGAAAATTTAGGTCCTGGAAAATGGTGCTAGGACCCATTCACCCTAGGTGGTGAATGGGTCCTCCCTTGAAAGGACCCCCCTTTATTAATTGATTATAAATGACTTTTTAATGATCTTTTCATCCACCGGGTTAGGTCCTATAAATATGAGCTAGGACTCATTCACCCTAGGTGGCGAATGGTTCCTCACTTAATGATGACCCCTTTTTGAAATTTAATTTTGGCAAGAATTTAATAAATTTTACTTCTAGATCTGGTGTCAGCATTAATTATTTGAATTTTGTCATTAATCTCCTAATTTAGTATAAATAAGTGGTTAATTCACATTGTTTCTCCTACAAATTCATTCTCAGCCTTCAAGAATTCAAGTTTACAAATATTAGAGCATTATAGGAGCATTCATAAGGCATTTCAAGGTATATTTCAAGATTTTATTGCAGTAATTCAAGATCATATCATCTTGAAAAGGGTTTAAAGTATTCATGTGTGTTGTTGAGCTAAATAAGTGGATGTAGTATTAATGACCTACTTGTAATCATTTTTCACATCATATTCAATGTAAAACCCCACCACATAACCTAGAGGATGATGTAACATTATGGAAGCGCAACTAATTTTTTTCTTAAAAAGAGTAACAATAACAAGGTAATCTACACTAAACACATATATCCTCTAGGCCACACACAATGTGTCTACATGTGAATCACAAAACTTCCAAAATTAATCTAACCATAGCAAATGAAATCAACTCATGATAAACAACATACATCAAAGCATTAGGCCATTTCATAATATACAAAGTACAATAATTAATTCATTCAAAGATTACATTAAGTCAATATACCATTACAAAGCTCATCTCCAAAATGAGGTAGATCATACAAAATGATACACTAACAAATTACATGGATCCTCCTTGATTACAAATGAGGAGTATAAATATATTGTCCCACTGATATAATGAACATAAGAGAAGTAACATATCCACATATGCACACGAGCTCTCCGAACTAGAAGATTCCACCATCACAAAAAAGAAGAGAAATCCCAATAGTGTAAGGTGCATGATCCACCCAGCCATGTGGTACCCATAGGCCTAACTCCTATGCTAGGAGATAGTAAAAGGAAACCAAGAAAAACCTACTACCTCTAGACACAAGAAACATATAAAACAACACTATACCAATAAACACATAACATAAGGTTACATTGCTTCCAAAACCACTGAATAAAGTACATCCACTATACAATACAAACTGACTATTTTCATAGGAGGAGTGTCATCACAAATTTTACATTGGTTATCCTTAGGAGATCTTCCTAGGTCTCGGCCCCCATCTTGGGTTATCCAAGTAACCTCTCACGAACTCTGGCCCCACATGCATACCAGTGTTGAATTGATTATCTTTCAAGAAGACAAGATAATGATCTTTCCATCCCCCTTTCCCCTAATATAGGTTATTTAATTTCCACTAATTAAACTGACTCTCATACAAGTTTTCCTGGTACCACTTTGTGTGCCAGCCCCCGTTGAAAGCCACTCCCCTATTAACAACACAATATACTTATTCCACAATACAAGGGTAGATAGTGCACTAAAACTGATATCAAATAACTACCATAACTCAAGAGGTATCACATCCCTATGAATGTCAAATACTGAATCCCAACTGCATGCACTACCCAAGGAAATCTCAAAGGGTAAATCAAAGACACAAACAACCCTTTCTCAATTTTATAGTCTATGGAAGACTAATATTTTCACAATAAAAAATATCCCCCAATACACCAATACAGAAGAATACGTAATTAAAACCAAGCAACTCATGTAATTAAATGAACTACCATTAGGATTTCCTAAATCCAAATAAATCAATAAATCATATTTAAAATGCATCATCTAAACATTATTCCAATTTATAAATACACAACGAATTAAACTAATTTTTTTTAACTTTTAGTTTCACAACTACTCATAATAATTAACTTAATTTCCTCAATTAAAATAATCAATCATTTAAAGTTAACTATTTGTGCTTGCATGCACCTATTGCAATAACAACCATTATATATATAATTATATATACATATAAAAGTATATATTATTTAATTATAAAAAAACAATTATACTTTTTCAATTAACATTTTAAAATATCAACTCATGCATTTAAAATTAACCATATATTAATATATTTATTATATATACATTATATATATAATATATTAAAAAAACACGTGCAATTATATACATTCATATTATATATATATAAACATATTAAAAAAAATACGAATCACACTCTACAGAATTGCAGGGTTTAACCCTACCGTGGGTTGGGCTACTACGCAGCCCTCCCCATAGGGGCCACAGCCTATGTGCAGCACTAGGTACTACCCACAGTCCATCTCCCCTTGTGAGGACAACTGTGGTGGCCCCCATCGACCCTTCTTTCACATGCAAAATATTATATTTTGAAAACTACAAATTTATTAAGAAAAATTCGCTGTATGGAAATTACATACAGGTTTTTTTCAAAATGAACAAAATTTCTCCAAAATAATTCCTATAGATATATTCATAAATATATATATATATATAATTGTATGTGTTTATGTATATATTCAAATATATACATGTATAATTATATATATATATATATATATATATATATATATATTAAACAACTCAAATTCTTTAATCGGGTAGGTTATCTCCATAAAAATTTCTACTAGAAGATTATAAGATCTACGAAAGGTTTAAACAAACATTTTCTACAAAGAAGATTTAAATAATCTTAACATACAGGATTACAATTTTCTACAATTTCGATTCAAGCTCAAAAAAGGGTCAAAATTTAACTATAATTTTCTTCTATATAAATCCATTTCTAAAACTCAATTTTAGCAGAGGATTTAAAATATATTTTCTATAGAGGCTATAAATATTCTCAACAATATTTTAAAAATAAAAGCTCCTACAAATAATGAAATCTTCTTCTATAGGAAACCTTTCCAATTTGCAAAACAATAATAATTTAAATAACCTTTTCAAATTAAATTTACAAACACAATAAAGAACCTATTCCAGAAGATTTGTTGATTCAAAGTTTGATGGAGAGCTTCCCTTTAATTTCCAACTTTGCCAAAGCCTCTTCCCAAAATTACCACTTTCCAGAGAACATAAAAATAATCTAGAACCAAAAGACATACAATCAAACTAGATCCCCAAATTTTTGAGAGCTTCTATTTCTAAATCTAAAAAGCCCAAAAAAAATCAACCATCTTTCTCATCCTTTCTTTCTACCGTGAAATCAACTTCCTTTCTTTTCAATTTCAATAATTATCTCCGGGAATCAATTTTCAAACAATAGTAATAAAATATTCACTTCCAATTACAAAATAAATATATTTCCTACAAGAACCACATATATTTCCAAAAATCTTTTATAGATATTATGCATTTGAAATTTAAACAACTTATTTATTTCAAATCAAATTTAATCTAATAATAAAATCACTTTATAAGATAAATTTAATTAATTAATTTATCAGTTATAAAGCCTCAACATCAATAATCCAGATTAATTAAATAACCAATCATAACATTTATAAATTAATTATAACAAATAAACCTTGCACAACAAATCAAATAACAAGGCAAACATGGATAAGGAATACGACCAATGCATGGATTGATGACACACTATACTGGGGTAAAGGTTTGACTAGGTAACCCATTACTATCTCCCAATCAACATTATTTTTTGGGTAGTGGACACGCTCATACCTGTGAATCCAGGTGAAGCCATTGTCCTATACTTGCAAACATACAAACAAAGCATATGTTGTACATGTATCCAGATAATAAATCATACACACTATGAAGAGAGAATCACAAAAATCATAGGGCACTCACATGCGAGTGATGAAATCCCATTCCCTTCACCAATATAGTATCGTAACGAACTACAACATCAATTAAAATACAGATGAGAATATATCAATCACTCAAATAATCACTTAAAACTAACATAAAGAATGTCATAAACCATCAATATAGTGTATCATCTCATCAATATAGATCTATCATCGCTCCACTATTAGTTATTGAATAAAAATAACATAAAATATGGTCTATTAATGTATCTGAATTTTCAAAGCAAACATAGAAAATCAGAGGGGTGTTACATTCAAGGATGTAAGATCTACATTCTTTATGGCTACTACATGCTAGTTTGTAAATCTGTTTCACAAGGTATTATCCAAGGTGATATCAATTGCATCGTTTCATGTTTTACACTTCAATTCCTTTATTTCGTCATTTGGTTTAATTACATACAAGGGGCTTGATTGAGGAAAGCCCCTATTCACTAACAGAAACAAGTTTTTCTTTCCTTGGATGTGTGATTGTAGTTTTGCAGGTTGAAGATCAAGTGGAGCAATTTTGGAGCAAGATTGTCAAAGTTATCAAACTCACAAAAGTTGTCATTCAAAGTGTAAAATCAAATATTTGAAGCTACAAAATTACCTACAAATTTCTAGAAGTCGATAACCTAAAATTTGAAAGTACAAACATCAAGGAATAGGACCACAATCTCAATTTAAAAAACCCTAACAAGGACCCATTCTCCATTGAAGGCGAATGAGTCTTATGTAGCCAAAAAACAACAAGTTTTTGATAAGGTACACAACTTTTTATGCTCTAAAAACTTCCCACATAGTTTCTATAATATAGTTAGGTATAATTTTTTACTATTATTTGCATCTTTTAACTCTCATAATTGAGTTTTTAATAAGGAAATGATATAGTGGTTTATCATCTTGTTCATTCAGGGCTGTAAACCATACTTTTCCCATTAAACACTATAAATACATCATGGATAATAGGGAGGTAGAGAAATATGTAACGCCCACGACAAAACCCTAGAGAATGTTACACATAATGGAAGCGAACATTTTTTTTTAAGTGTAATTAAACAAGTAAAGTGAACAACACTAACACATATATTCTCTAAGGTACGTGATGATGCTTACTTACAAACCCCATTACTAACAAAAGTTACTAAACATAACTTATATTAAAACACAAGAATTAAAGATCATACATCCATAACATTAAAATAAATCACATAAAATATAAAGTACAATAATGATCCATTCATACATTGCATCCATTCAATATTAAATTAGAACTCTCATCTCCAAATGAGATAGTTTAAACAAAAGTGTTGCAATTACAAAATACAAAGATTCTCCTTGAATACAATTGAGGAGTGATACAATACAAATTACAAGGTATCCAATTGATACAAGAGAGAATATGATAGAATTAAAAATTCACTAGTACACACGAGCTTTCCAATCATGAAGTACTCATCACAAACAAGAACTGGGAACCCAATGGTGTAAGGTGCATGTTTGACCCAAGCATATGGTACCTGAAGGACCAACCCCCATGCTAGGAGATAGTAAAAGAGCTTCCTAGGAAAAACCTACAACCTCTAGACATAGGCAAAAACAATATTAAACTACACAAGTACAAAACTTACAAAATGGTTACAATGCTTCCAGAATCATTGATTTAATTATAAACACAATACAAAAAAAAATTGATTGTTGTCATAGGAGGGGTGTCATCACAAAGGTTGCATTGGTTGTCCAAAGGAGATCTTCCTAGGTCCCAACCCCCCTCTAGGGTTATCCTGGTAACCTCTCATGATTCTGGCCCCACATGCACACCAGTGCAAAATCAATTATCTTTCAAGAAGACAAGATAATGATCTAGCCATTCCAGGCCTTCTTGACTCATCTCAAGTCTCATACAAGCCCTTGAGCTAATGAGTGAGGCTAATTATCTTGTTAAATGTGTTAAGCTAATAGATTATTTAATTCCCACTTGATTATTCTGACTTCCACACAAGTTGTCCTGGGACCACTTTGTGTCCCGACCCTCATTGAAGCCACTTCCCTATCAAAAACACATAACTCAAACTACATGCCAAGGCTAGACAATGCACTAAAAAAATTTGACAACAATAACCAATACACCTCAAAAGGTAACACATCTCTATGGATTTCCATTACTGAAACCCCATATGTACACTACCCAAGAAATCTCAAAGGGTGAACTAAAATTACAACAACCCCTTTTCATGAATTACAACTCTAGAAGACTTAGATTCTCATATTAACAATTACTTTCCCCCCAGTACACAATTACATAAAACATGTTCTTTAATAAACACAACACCAAGCAATTAGAAAATGCTATCATTTGGATCTCCTAAATCCATTACAATTAATTTCACCTATCAAAATGCACCATTGAAATATAATTCCATTTATTAAATCCATAACGATTAAAAAAATGGTTCAGTTTCCAAATCCACAAATATAGATAAAACAAATCCCAATCTTACTAATATAATGACTTCATTATAAAATAACAATTGGTGCTTGCATGCACTTACCCCTTTTCCTTAACATATTTAATTAATTTTCACAGATTAAACTAGCTCTGAATGAGTTACCCTAACACCACTTTGTGTGTAGGCCCTCATGAAAGGCCACTCCCCTATTAACAACCTAAGGGATCAATTCGACTAACATAGGGTAAATCAGGTGCACATAACCAATTACAAACACCAACTTAATAACAATGTACAACACAACCTTTTTATAGAACAAGGTGACCATACTTGATAAAATACCACATGCACTAACCAAGTAAAATTTCAAGGCTAAATCAACATAAGTTACAATCCCCATCTCCAAGAAACATATCTGGATGTCTTACATAAAAAACCAACTCAATTTTCCCAACAACTAGAACGAGATAAAACACAACTTAAAAAGAACAGTTTCAAGTAATATATTAATCTAACTTTAGGATATTCTAAATCCAAATAAGGCAATTACATATTGCATATGAACAATCAAAATAATACCTTTCTCAATTATCGCTAATTTGAGACAACTTCATTCATAGGATAAGACCAAATCATAACTAATTGTTTGACTCTATAATTCATCAATACATCACATGAAAATAACTAGTCTTATCATAAATTTGTTTGGAACCAAATAATATTTAAACTATCATAAAATCATTCTCTTAAAAAAATTCATTTTATTTTAAACAAATAACCATATCCCTTAAAACTATTCCCTTATTAAATAACTACTTGGGCATTTGACAAGCAATAATAAATTTAAATCTAAAGGTTTACTTCAGTTTCCCAATAATATTTAAATATAAAAATCCCATTCCCCCATTAAAATCAAATAAATATTTGCACATAGACATGCATCTCTATTAATTAAATATTCATTTAAACAAAAATGTGTTTCTATTTACAATTAATATCCATTTCTCATATTTAAACATTCATTTATTTAACCATATGCACATTATTTATTTTCCTTAACTACAGAAAATGACCAAAATCAATTTTTTTGAATAAAATCATTTTATTATAAAATCAATATCTACATCTAATAAAATAATCTTAAAATAATTATATTTAAATATAAATATATGTTCAAACATATAAATATTATTTAAATATATAATTATATTTTTAATTTAAATTCCAAGTAATTAATATAACCCCAAATATTTGCCAATTAAAATACAAATAAAATATACATATATATATATATATATATAATATATTATATATTAAAATAATATATATAATATTTAATATATATATATACATATATTTTATAAAATTATAAAAAACATATATATATAAATATATATATATACATATATATATATATATATTTATATAATATATATATATATATATATATATAATATATATACATATATAAAATTTATATTATAAAAAAAAAAACAATTAAAACTCCAATGCAGCCCCATACAGGACGGGGTTAAACCCCTCTGGGGTGGTGGCCTCCCTGTGAAGGTAGCAATCTTTGCCTCCATAACAACCTCCCATGGGGGCTGTGGGGGTAGTCCTAACCGAATATCATTAAATTTTTATTTTTATTTTTTTCAAAAGTAAATAAATAAAACTCTGTGGATGAGGATTTTAACATTAAAATTTTGTAGAATTTTTTAATAGGAATTTTTTTTTCCAAATTAAAACATACTATTTGTATAAATAAAAAATATGTCTGTATATATATATATATATATATATATATATATATATTAGTAGAATATATATATATATACACAAAAACTTCCATTGTATAGTTAGATTGGACAAATTTTCTACAGAAATAATTACATAGCAAAATATTTTTAAAACATAAATTCTCAATTTCAATTTCTAAATTGTATTGGAAAAAATAAACTTAAATCCAAGCCTAGAAATTGATATGTTTTCCTTTTGTTTCCTCTTCCAATTTTTCTACTGTTAATTTTTTTTTCCCTACAAGAATCTAAATTTTTATGTAATTTTCAATAGAGGTTTTCAAATTTGTTTTCAAAGTTCTTCAAAACTTCAAGAAAACATTAAAACTTCTTTTGAAAAAAAGATCAAAGCTTCTAAAAAAATCAACAATTAAAGGAACCTATTTTTGAAGCTTGAGGAAGATGAGAACTAGAGATGAGCTTCCATGCAAGTTCCAATTTCCAGAATTTTCTTCCAAAATCTTCAGTTCCAAATCTAAGAATCTATGAAAAATACAAAAAAACCTTCCTCCATTTTGGCAAGCAAAAAACCAAGATATTTTTCCATCCTCCTAAAATAAATAAATATCTTCCTCTTTTAACCACAATATTTAAAAAAAAATAAAAATCTATATCCCCTAAAAAAATTTCCAAGATATTTTATTTTTTCAAAAAATAAGTATCTCCCTTCATTTCCTCAACACTTGGTCAACATTAAAAAATATCTTTTTCAACCACTAGAGATATTTCCTTATGCATTCACAAGATATTTTGCATTTTAATACTTTAAACATAATTTAAATTTCAAAATAGATTTAAATCATTTACATTATGCATTTTACAAATACAATTAAACTATTCACTTAATAGATTTAATAGATTAATTTGTTTACGCAATGACTAAATTTATTGAATTAAATTATTTACTTACTAAATAAATTTAATCACAAAGATTAAATTACTTTACCAAATACATTAAATTGAATTAATTAAATTAAGTAAAAGATTTTAGCCATATTAATCTAAAATAAATAAATAACATTTAAAACTACAATCATTAATTTTCACATATACTTTCCACCAATAATAAATTATGAAAACATCGAGAATGACATGACTCAGCAACCAACAAGACACAAACTGACGACACACTATGACAGCATTGTGGTTTGACAAGGGAAACCCGTTACTATCTCCCAATCAACAATACCGTTGGAATATGGACATGCTCAAACCTGTGAAACCAGGTGGAGACGATGTCATGTACCTACAATCCTGTAATCGAAACGAATGTCGTACATGGATAAACATAACAGTCACGCCATGAAGAGAAATCACATAATCAATGAGCGCTCACATGCGAGTGATGAAATCTCATCCCCTTCACCAATACATTCACATCAAGACTGACAAAAGTAAAGCATCATTAATCAATAGATAAGCATATATCAATATTAACAACTATGCTAATCAAAAGCATAACATAAAACATAACATCCATATAGTGCATCATCTCATCACAGAATAACATCCACATCACTCTACAACTAGCGATCATAAGACAATAACAAATATCAAGGTCTATCATAGTAAAGGTACTGTCTAACACATATACAAATCTAAACACAAAGCAACAACGACTGGAGGGGCACTACAAAATATATAGAATTGAATATGCCAATATCTAAAAATACATTTTTCCACATCTCATATTTTTTTCAATTTTCAAAATTGGTTAGTTTCAACATAATGGGGAGCACAATTTTCTACAATAAATAGAAATAAATCTATGTTCAAACAATTAGTAATCTAACACAACCACCAATTAATTATATCAATGCAAACTTTCTTATAGACTTCTTTATTATGTAGTAGAATGCATTGAAGACTATTACATTAAAAGAAAGTGTGAATTATCTAATATTAATATCATGCATTATACATTCTTGAGATAAATTATACCATATACTAAATATAAATAACATCTAAAGTATTATTTAATTAAAAATGTAATAGAAACTAAAATTTTAAATTATTTTGAAGATTATGGTTCTAAACAACAATAAAATATCTATAATTTGTTAGTTTATACATACATACATACATAATTCTTTCTTGAGTTCCCTTTATGACTTAAATCCTCTACTTCAAAGTTGTTTACAATATTTTTTCCTAAAATTCAGCTACTCTTCTATTTTGTGGCATCTAGGTTGTCTCCGCTAACTTTATAATATTGTAGTAATCTACATTTTCATCTTCCATATGGATACATTTATATACACTTGGATATTCCTGACAACCCACTCATATTTTCCCTCTACCAACAAAGACTAGATGATATAGACTACCTAGAATCTTCTATTTACTATTGACCAATTGAAGACATTCATAGACATACTACTTGAGTTGTAACCCTCTATAATACAAAATTGAAAAGCACCAAGGGTTGAGGGATAACTTAAAAGGATTCATCGAACTAGCATAACACAAAAATGGATAAATAGTACAAAAGCAAGAAGTTTTTCATACTATAAGAGCACTTGCAATGACTTAACACCCAACTTTAATGGAATTACACCAACATGGAACTACACTGGATCCTCAGTAAATAGGTTTAAGGGTAGATACACGAATCAAATAGAACATTTGATTCCCTAAAAAATAATGAATCATAATTCATGTATTTATAGTTCCTTCCACACCAAATCATGGCTAGTTGCACCATTCAGGTGATTAAATATAAATACGACAATTTTTTTTGCCAATATTGAATTCCTTTTCATGCCATTGGTTGTTTTATAACCTTCTTCATACTTCTAAGACATCTCACTTTTTTTAGACATGTTGCTTAGTTCATCTCTATTAGGATTTCCTCTTAGAGTAAATAATTAACTCCATTGACCAGCATTCATCCTACAATTGTTATAAGCATAGTACAAAGAACTAAACTCATATATTCTATTTTGTGAATTTATTCTAATATTGAATGAATCTTTTTTTATATATAAATTTATATATAAAAATAAAATTATTTTTTAAATAAAAATAAATTAACCATTATAAATTATAAAATAAAATAATTTTAAGAGTTCGTAAAGATGCACATGTTTAAAATGACATAACATAACACCAATTTTAGCATTCGAAGGAATACATGTCTAAAGTCTATTTTGAAATAATCATATATTTTAAACCATATAGTAATGAAGCAGCTACGAATATTCTGAATTTCTATTTTCGTAACCGACATGATATCCATTTTGGTAATATTTCGTGGTTTGTAAACAAAAATCCACCTCTCAAACAAATCTACTCCAGGTTTATACATATAAAAAACTAGATACTCCGAAAGTAGAGAAGGATTTTTATATTCACAGAAGAAAATTCTATCACCCCACACTGTGGCATGAGCAAAGAACTGTTGTTCAGGAAAGTCATCAATTTCTCTCCACAAATTTTGATCCCAATCATATTGCTCTATTATTGAAGGATGCCATCCATACACAATTAGTTGTCCAAATGCATTGAGAACATTGATGTAGTATAAACCGTTCAAATACATATTTAATATTATTGTCCATTCTCCAGTCTTGGGATCATATCTTTGAGTTATATTACTCTTTCTCGACATACTAATGACATAAAAAATTCCCTCAATAAAAACACCCTTGCATGTGTCAACTTCTCACAGCATCTTAGGAATAAGCTCCCACTTGTCTTCATCAACATTGTAAACTGCTGCTTCAAGTAGTTCCTTATTAAAATTATATCTATCAATTCCTCCTACAACATAAATTAATCTTTCAAGTGAAGCAAAATATGCAAATAGGGATACATCTCTCGCCATTGGCATTTCAACGCCTTGCTTCCATGTACGAGACAATAAATCATATATCAGAATCTTTGTAGTATTGAAATTATATATTAAGCCCAGTAAAACAATCTTATGATTAACACACAGAATATGAGTGAGCAATACGACCTCAAATCCGGTGGGAAGAGGAGTGAGCAATTCCCATGATTTATTATCAGGGTCGTATATAGATAACCCTGCAGCCTGGAGGACACATATATATTTCTGAGACCTTCCAATGTGAATTCTATCTCGATAAAACTGGAAACATTCCATCATCTCTTTAAAAGGTTCAAAGTACTGCTTAACCTTTGACTGAGATTTGTAAGGCACTCTTATTAAGATGTCTCTAATTATTTGTTCAGGGAGTTCATTCAAAAAAAAATCCATTATCAAGTCTTTCTTCTTAAATAATATATGAGGCTCTACTATTTCACAACAAGTCCAGAATATGAAGAATTTCGAAGAATAATATCTGGTTGCTTGTTACAAGATGTTTAAACTGTAGGCGTTGCTTTATACTTGCAAATTTTTCTCCATTTTCAATAGCCAGACCCTTATGGAATGCCCTTAGGATGCATAAAAGAGACGAAATTAATTAAGGATAAAATTACATATGTGGATTATTTCTATTAAATCTAATGTATATCATAAATATTATAGATATAAAAGATAAGCAAAACTAATGTTTTATTCAATTAAAAATTATTTAAAATATATTAATTCACAGTATGTCTATCTACCATTTTAATGCTCCATTGAAACATTAAATGAACAATTTAATTTATTTCATTTAAATTAGAAAATGCAATATTTATTTTGAAAGTTGGATAGTGGAATATATTATTCTATGTGAAAAATGATTAGTAAAGGTCTAGAAAAATAGAGCCTTTAAAACATGAACATTAGATTTTGTCTACACAATTATACTACAAACTAAAATTTGTAAATTAATTATGTGTAGTTTTATTTTAAGATTTATCTTTTGAAAATGGATGTTTTTGTGAGGGATATATTGATGGCTGTATTGTTAATTTTCACCTTTTTACAATAAAATACAATTGAAAATATGGAAAAATTATTTCTTATTGTGAACCTTAAATCTGCCTTACTTTAAAAAATGACCACAATTAGCTTAGTTAGTCAATTCAAAATAAGCAAACCTAAGATTCCTATGAAATACTTAACCATGATAAAATATGGAAACTAAATATAACAAAAACCACCAATTGCAAGCATATGAAAACATATTAAACCCTTATCTCATAGTGGATTGGTGCTTGCTTAGATAATCCTGATAAGGATGATGAAAAAGATTCAAATGCTTGAATTGTGTATCAGAGTTGTGGAGAAGATTGTGGAGGATTAATACAATAGAGGAGGTACCTCTATTTATAAGAAGAATGATGGAGCAATGAAAAACATGGAGGATGTGGGACATAACATAAGCCAATGACAAAGATGTCCATTCTCAAGATGTGAGAGGGATGAAGGTTGTGCACATTTTGATCAATGTGCTAAAGAGGGGAGATTTGAAATTAAAAAGATGGCTTGTTGGAGGGAGAAGAAAGAGTCTTAAATGCCAAGGGGACATGTAAGAGACAGTGCAAGAGAGTTAATGTTATGTTGGAGTTATGTTGGAGGACAAGACATGTGGGAGGGAAAATTCAAACTTGGAGGAATATTCCCTCTTTGATGCCATTTTGAAAGTAATTAGGGAATTATTAAATCAAAGAAATGAATTATTGGTGCAAGTTACAAAATTAAGAGGATTTAGGTGATTATGATTAAATTAATCAGGATTTGATTAATTTAGTAGGAGATTAGGTGATTTTGACTTTTGACTTAGATTTATGGATTAAAATAAATCAAAAGGAGATGGAAAATGATTTAGACTTAGTTAAATAAATATTTTGATTTATTTAACTAAAGGGATGATGTTAGTGTTAAAGATGAATTTATTTAATTTAAATGGAGGACTTTAGAGATTAATCAAATAAACTTGATTTATTTGATGAATGGAAGAAATATGACTTATTTTAAATGAAGATGCCAATTTTGCATGTCTACATTTTCCCCCTCTTTGAAGCAATGTACTTGCTACGTTCATTCAAAGAATAAAATTGTCACAATTTTTTTTTTTTTAATTTTTTTTTTATGCCCCAACAGAAAGAAGTATATTGGTACATTTCCCCTTCGAGAGATCGAGTGAAAAGATTCTATTTGAGGGTCGATCTCATGATGAAGAGGTTCAAGATGGAAACATGAATGGTTATGATGATGATACAAATGAGATGGTTTTAAGATGCTTAGAATAACAAACCTATATTATCCTACACAACTTAAATGATGATATGATGTGATGATGCCTATATGATTATGCAATGGATGTTTTGTGCAAATGTATGGTTTTATGAGATACTTAGACTAACAGATCTATATTATAATGACGAACATGCATGTGAGATGATTACTGTTTCTTATATGATATGACATGATATGCAGTTTGTTGATGGTTTGTGGATGCCAGATGGATGGATTTGTGATGATAATTAACTAATCATGATGTGATGTCAATGCAGAAAAGAAGAAAGAAGAAATGAAATGATGACAAGAGGATTCAACAAGCCAAATTTATTAGAGATGATGACAGATGGATGATTTGCTTATCAGTAATTGGGACTTTAAAAGGGCTACTTACCTTATGTTTGATAACACACTTAGGCATGATGCATCAAGGTATAAAGAACCAGGATGGCATTGCACCTAGTGTGATGTAATTTGACTCAAAAAATAGATAGGAGTATTCTTGTTCACACTTGACATATATAAGCCTTGCTAAGATACACCTAACAAAGCAAGTATTCACCAAGTTATATTACAAGAGCATCCAACAAGAAAAAAAGACAGAAAGATAATGATTGATGCCCCATTCCTTTCTCTCTAAATCACTTTGATTAGACATCATCAAGAGGTCATTGGAATGAGCACAATGAGATAAATCAAAAGAAAAGATAAAGGTATTTGTTTTGTTTAGGATAAGAACTGAAATGATTGCCAATAGATAATTCCCATTGTAGGAAGGATACATCCTAGGATATGTTAGTGGATGGCGGCATATCCTTTTTTTTATCCAAAGTGTTTTTCCAATAGATAATGCCCATTGTACGAAGGATACATCCTAGGACATGTTAGTGGATGGTGGCAAACTTTTTTTTTATCCAAATCATTTTTCCAATAGATAATTTCTATTTTAGGAAGGATACATCCTAGGACATGTTAGTGGATGGTGGCAAGTTGATAGGTTGTTCAAAAAGGCTATTGAAAAATGGTTGATTGACATTTTTGTGAATGATCAGGAGTTTGATTTTACATTTAAAAGTTTCGTATTTTGATTTTGATTTTGCGTTTGAAGTTTCCTTTTGTTGATTGTTGTGCTTGTTTTTGTTTGTATTGCCAAAGGATGAAGGTGATGATGATTTATTATGAGTGATGTTTATTGCGGGTGAAAGCGAGATGGGGATGGATGGATTTTCTCAAATATTTGGATGATTTTAGAGTTTTTGAAACTATTTTGAGGTTGTTTTTGATATTGTCAAGATTATACAAATGTTTTGATTTTCTAAATTTTCAATGTTTTTGTGTTTTTTGAGATTTTATGAATGTTTTTGGATTTTGTGTTTTTTGAATATTTTTGTGTTTTTGTGTCTTAGGGGCTGATCAAAGATTAGCCTTGCCTACATTTAAGCTCAAAGACGATGTAGTTTAGACTCCATGTTTTTAACAGTTTCTATTTTTTGACTTGTTTTTGGATTTTTTGCATGATTTTTGATGATTTGGATATGTGTGATGATATTAGTGCTCTGTTTTGGGATTTTGTTGAAAACAAAGCTAAGGTTGATTGATCATATTGATCGATTGATCGATTGATGATGATAACATTGTTGAGGATAGACAACAATGCAAGGATAGTGTTAAGCAACACAAGGATTGGGAAGGATATCCCAAGATGATGATGGATTGACTGGTGATAACATTGTTGAGGATACACAACAATGCAAGGATAGTGTTAAGCAACACAAGGATTATGAAGGATATACCAAGATGATGATGGACTGATTGGTGATAACATTGTTGAGGATAAACAACAATGCATGGATAATGTTAAGCAACAAAAGGATTGGGAAGGATATCCTGAGATGATTTTTTGATTAGATTTGATTGATCGAGCTTTTGAAGCTTGATTTGGGACAAAAGTGTATGATTGATTTGATTTGATGTTTGAAGTAAAAATTGGATGCAATTGATAGTGATTGTTTGGATTGATGTTCGATGAAAGATGAAGCTTGATAAGGAATGTCTTCTCATCAAAATGTTCCATGTGCTAGTGATTTGGATTCTTTCTTACAAGTGCTTTGTGTATAACACAAAATTTGCAAGATTAAAATATCCCACATCCATTATCAAGAGATAAATTTGAAACAAGCAAATAAAGTGATATTCCTATGGAATAATCCAACATGGCTAATATTGCAAAAAAAATAGAAAAATAAACTAATTGAGAGCATGGACTACATATTGAATACCTATTCCATAGTGGATTGGTGCCACTTTGATGTGATAAATGGCCCTTGACAAGCCAATGATGAAGATTCAATGCTATGACAATGGACAAAATTATCTCTCAATGTAAAGAGAGTAACTTTGCATCAAATTGTAAATAATTGAATGAAAGATAGCCTCACCATTTTATAGAATATTTTGATAAGAGAAGAGGCAAGTGGGATGAATGTGGGACAAAAATCCAACCAGTAGGAAGGAGCCACTTGTCACCATGTGAATGGGTCAAGGGTGTGCAACTTTTTATGAATGTAACCATAGATGCATATATTTGAAATTTGAAAATGTTGAAATGACAAGGTGGAGAGAGAGTCAAATGGAGTAATGACCACTTGGCTCAATACAAAAGGACTTGTAAGGTGACATAAATTGTTGGAAGTACTCATACTACTTGGATTTGAATTCAAATTTGAGGGAATATTCTCTAAAGATGCCTTGTTGAGGGAAAATGAAGATTTAATAAATGATTTATTTGTGCAAGTGGGAAAAGTGAGAGGATCTGACATGATTTTAGATTAAAGAAATCAGGATTAGATTAATTTAATGAGGGATTAGATGATTTGACTTTTTGACTTAGATTTATGGATTAAAATAAATAAAAAGGAGATGAAAAGTGATTTAGACTTAGTTAAATATATATTTTTATTTATTTAGCTAAAGGGAATGATGCTAGTGGTTTAACTAAATAAGTTTGATTTATTTAATTAAATGAAGAACTTTAGAATTTAATTAAATAAGATTGTTTACTTAATTAAAAGGGACCTTAGGATTGATTTATGATTTAATTAAGTAAATTTGATTGATTTGATTAATAGAGGAATTAAGATGGATTAATTAAGTAGTGATTTAAAGAAGAATCAAAGTTAGTTAATCAGGCATTTTTCATGTCTACATTTTTTCTCTCTTTGAAGCAATGGACTTGTTGCGTTGGTTCAAAGAATTAACTTAGCATGATCAAAATTCAAAATAATAATAATTTTTTTGGATGCCCCAGTGGAAAGAAGTATACTGGTACATTGCCCCCTCAAGAGATCAAGCGAAAAGTTTTGATTTGAGGGTCAATCTAGTGATAAAGAGGTTTAAGACTAACATATGGATGGTTGTGATGATGCTGCAAATGAGATGGTTTTAAGATGATTATAATAACCAATCTATATTATCCTAAATAACTTAAATGATGATATGATGCATTTGAGATGGATGATGTGATGATGCCTATATGATTATTCAATTGATGTTTTATGCAAATGTATGGTTTTATGAGTTTCTTAGACTAATAGATCTATATTATGATGATGAACATGCATGCGAGATGATCTATGTTTCTTATATGATATGATATGATATGCACTATGATGATGGTTTGTGGATGCAAGATGGATGCATTGGTGATGATGATTATCTAATCATGACAATGTTAGTGTGGAAAGGAGATAGAAGAAAGCAAGAGATTCCAACAAGACATGAGATGATGATGATGAGAGATGGATGATTTTCTTGTCAGGAATTGGTACTTTAAAAGGGCTACTTACCTTATGTTTGATAACGTGCATAAGCACGATGCATCAAGGTATAAAGAACTAGGATGTCGTTGCACTTAGTGTGATGGAATTTGACTCGACAATCAAATAGGAGTACTCATGTTCACACCTGACATATGAAACCTTATTTAAAATGTAGTTTGGATATTTCAAACATCTCAGACCAAAACATAGAAAAGAAAGCCTTCCTCTGTGGTCAGCAAGATACCTAGAACACCCTCACTACGCCCAAATAAAGCATGCATGACCGAGGTTATATTACAAGAACATCCAACAAGTGCAACAGATAAAAAGAAAATGATCATTGCCCCATTCATATCTCTCTAAATCATTTTGTTTGGACATCATCGAGAGGTTATTGGAATGAGCGCAAAGAGATAATTCAAAAGACAAAGATAAAGTAAACAAAAAAGATAATTTTATTTATTACCACTAACCAAAAGGAAATTTGTTTTAAAAGGATAAGAACCAAAACTATTGCCAATAGATAATGCCCATTGTAGGAAGGATACATCCTAGGACATGTTAGTGGATGGTGGCACGCCATTTCGTTTATCCAAAGTGTTCTTTCCGATAACTAATGCCCATTGTAGGAAGGATACATCCTAGGACATGATGTTATTAGATGATTGATTTGGGACTAATTGGATGGTAGGCTATTGATACAAAGAGTTGACTAACTTTTTTATGTACTGACCTAAACCTAAGACTTGATGTTTTGAGTTTTCACTTTTAACCTACGAGACTTGTTTCTGATTGTTTTACCAAAGGTTGAGGACGACAATCATTTTTTATGAGTGATATTTATTGTGGGTAAAAACAAAATGGGATGGATGGATTTTTTCAAATATTTGGATGTTATTGATATTTTTTGAAATGTTTTGAGGTTGTTTTTGGTATTTTTTGAGATTTTACAAATGTTTTGGGGTTTTTTGTGATTTTGACCAAGAGACTAACCTAAGACCTATCATAGTGGCCTTAGGGGCTGATCAACATATTAGTCTTGCCTACGTTATACACACAAAGACCACGTAATTCGATTGGCGACTTGACCGATTTATAGATGAACATATACATGATGAAATACCAGTTTATTATGATGAACTCCTAAAGAACTGACCTAAGTATCTCAAGAGATGATCAAAGATCAACCTTTCCTATGTTCAAGGCTTAGAGACCCATAGTTTGACAACATGACTCTATTTTTGACTTTTTGACTAAAATTTTGACCTCTTTTTGGATTTTTGGTTTTATGAATGTTTTTGGATTGTTTGATTTTGTGATGTTTTGGGAATTTTTGATTTTGGGGACTTCAAGAATATACACAAATCCAATCCAATGATAACATGCCCCCAACATGATGCATTAGACTACTCCGATAGAGGTAGGAAAAACTAACCATGAGAATGGGCCGAGTAGTACTTAGGAGGGATCATGACACAAAAACAAGTCTAATCTATAATGTAGATGTCAAATGGATGGGTGATGGATGGAGATATGGGTTGCGATGGAAGTGTGATTGATGGATGATACCAAACAATCCATGAAAATCCTGGTGGATGGAAAGAGATTATTTACACAAGGCACTTGTTTGCTAGGTTTCACCAAGGTACTTGTCCAAAGTGCCACCGAAGTAGTTTTCACTAGAGGACAATTTTTTTCTTTACTATTTTTTATGATTTTTTATTTTTATTTTTTTGTTTTGGATTTTAACCTTTTTGTTGTCACCAAGATGGTTGTTTGCCAGATTTACATCAGGGTGACCATTTTTAGGAATTTTTTTTTTTTTTACATTTTTTGGCTCTATACCTTGAAAGATTAGGCATAAAACTTTTTTAGATGGGAGTTGTTCATGGGTTCCTACAGAGGTTCCCCTTCTGGTGTTGATAATTGATATGCCCCTAACTTATAGTTCCCTATGATAACAAATGGTCCCAACCAATTGGGTTCAAATTTTCTTTTTTTGTTTGGATTTGGGACGTTCTTCTAATTTTCTTTTAGTACTAGTTCTCTGACTTGAAAAGTCTTGCTTTTGATTTTCTTGTTATAGCTCCTCTTGAGTCTATTATGATAAACCTGTAAATGATTCAAAGTGTTTATATGCCACTTATCCATTATCTCTAGCTCATTCAATGTTGATATTCAGTATTCTTCATTTGTGATGAGGTTTTGTAGTGATATTCTTAGTGATGGAAGCTTAATCTCAATGGGTAATATTACCTCTGATCTATGGACCAGGGAGAAGGGTGTGGCCCCAGTGGGTGTGCAGATGCTGGTTTGATAGGCCTAGAGGGTAGGATTTAGCTATAGATTCCAGTCACGACCTGTGTCATTGACTGTCTTTTTGAGGATTTTTAGAATAGTTTTATTGGTGGATTCTTCTTGGCCATTACCTTAGGGATAATATAGACTAGAAAAGAAATTTTAGATTTTGAATTTTTCACATAGATCACGAACATCCTGATTCTTGAATGGTGTCCCATCATCTAAGATAATAGCTTGGGGAACACTGTATCGACATATTAAGTAGTTCAGGATGAACTTTGATAGCTGCTTTCTAGTGATGTATGTCATGGGGATGGCTTCCACCCACTTGGTAAAGTACTCAGTGGCTATTATGATGAACTTGTGGCCATTGGATGAGGTGGGAGTTATTTTTTTTATGAGATTGAGCCCCCACTTTCAAAAGGGCTATGGTGTGACAATAGGATGAATCTCTTGAGTTGGAGCATGGATAAAGTCCTCATGTTGCTGACATTGTAGGAACATTTTGAAGTAGTTATGTGTTTCTCTTTCCATTGTAGGCCAATAATACCCCATCGTCAGCAATTTCTTGGCTAGGGTCATTCCACTCGAGTGTGAACCATAGATGTCATTATGCATCCTCGTTAAAGCAGCCAATGCCTGCTCAATGTTTAAATAGTGTAGTAAGGTTCCCTCTATGCTCCTATGGTAAAGGGTATTTCCTAGGATGAAAAACTGGGATGATTTCTTGACAAAAGTTCTTTTTAGGCTTGAGGGTAAGTTAGCAGGTAGGACACCTATTCATAGGTAGGTATAAATTTCATGGTATAAGAGATCATCAGGACCAACGATTTCATACACAAATTTTGATTCTGGTACCTTGAATGTGGGCATGAGAAGCTGCTCTACCAAGAATTCATATTTTGGGACATTGTGAGGGATTTCTAGTAGGGATCTAATCATTCCCATGGTCTCCACTGCTCTATTGTTTTCTCTAGGAATTTGCTCAAAAGTGATGTCAATGAATGATTCTTTGAGGTTTTCTACCATCTTTTTGTATGGCTTTTGTTTATAATCCTTAGTCTGGTATTCACCATTCACTTGATTTATTATCAGTTGGGAGTCTATATATACTCTGAGGGCCATGATGTGCCACTGCACTACTATTCTGAGACCTATGGTTAAAGCCTCATATTCTGCAATGTTATTAGTACATGAGAATGCCAATTTATAGGACTTTGGTATGCAGTTCCCGTATGGGGTGGTGAAGAAGACACCAACTCCTGATCCATGTTGCATGAATGAGCCATCAAAGTAGAGTTTCCAGTGGTCAGCTATGCTGAGATGGAAGGTGGACTCATCTAGGAACTCTGAGATTAGTCTATTCTCGTAATACATAGGTGCTTTTGCAAGTTCCCCTATGGGGTGGTGAAGAAGACACCAACTCCTGATCCATGTTGCATGAATGAGCCATCAAAGTAGAGTTTCCAGTGGTCAGCTATGCTGAGATGGAAGGTGGACTCATCTAGGAACTCTGAGATTAGTCTATTCTCGTAATACATAGGTGCTTTTGCAAGTTGATCTATGATTACTTGACCTTTGATTGCTTTTCATTTGACATACTCTATGTCGTATTAAAAAAAATTCATGACCCATTTAGCCATCCTTCCGTTGAGCATTTCCTTTGACAGTAAGTACTTGATGGGATCAATTTTGGAAATGAGTTTGAATTTGTGTGCTAACATGTAATGTTTGAATTTCTATGAAAAAAATACTACTACTAGACATGCTTTCTCAATGAATGAGTAGTTTAACTCATGCCCAACCATTGTGTGGCTAATGTAATATATGGCCCTTTTTGTCCCATTTTCATCATGCTCTAGTAGAAGAGCACTGAGGGTTGTTGTTGCTGTTGACACATAGATAATTAATGGATTTCTTTTGATTAGTGGCATGAGGACCGACAGTGTAAGCATATATTCTTTGATCTTATTGAAGGCTTCCTCACACTTTTCATCCCACTTTTATGCTACTCCCTTATGAATTAGGTGAGAATAAGGGATTTTTTATCTGCTAGTTTTTCTATGAATCTTTAGATAGATTGAAGCCTTCCTCGGATCCCTCTTAATTGTTGCAATGTTTTGGGTGCCTCCATCTCAAGGATTGCTTTTACCTTCATAGGTTCTACCTCAATACCTCTCATTGATAGTATGTATCCTAGAAAACTTCCTAATTATATACCGAAGACAAACTTTTTTGGATTTAAACGGACCTTTTCTTCCATCCTATAAAAAATGGCATGTTATCACCTGAAGTTGCACCCTATTGAACCTGGAGTTCAACACCTTAGTGTAACATGGGAAGACCTCTAAAGCTGTGGGTTACTTATAGACATAGGTCAACCTCCTGAGAAGGCCGATTTCCTATGGTGTCACTTAACTACTGATTTTGTAAAAGGAAAGGGTAGAAGGAGAAAAACACTAAAAATAATAAAAACACTATCTCTATGGTGATGCATTAAACTTACTAAGAAGACACATAACACAATTTACAAACACAATTACAATCAATGATAGAAGCTTAGTTGTACACAACTCGATCACATGTGTTTGTTGTACAAGCATTTCATGAAAATGTTCATATGGCTACACTCCTAGAAGGAAGGAATAACTTCACAACTAGAGAATAATGCATTTTGAACACATCTCACAACCTACAAAAATACATATTGCTCTATAGAAAGGTGCAGAGATAAGACATAACCACAAGGAATCATTCAATTTCACAAGTAGTTTCATCGATTATACGAATGCACATAATTTTAGTAGAGAGATTGAAAAGGTAAAGCACTTATACTCATTGATTTCAATTGTGAAACACTAATATACATGCTAGTCATGAGTTACAAAACATAGACTCTCTTCTATAGAGAACTCCACAAGTTACAGAAAGCAGAAAAGTACTAAGTCTGAACTGTCTACAAAAAAGGAAAAAAATGCCATATATAGAAAAAGAGGTCCACCCCCTAGGCTTACAAAAATATCCACCATCAGAAAAATCTTCCCCAAGATCTTTTGGATGAAGTTAATGTTGTGTCCCTGATGTCCATGTCTATGTGGAGTCACTCTAGGAATGGCCTCCTTGATCTTTTGTGATGCATTTAATGTGCCAACCTCTAGCCCTGTGTTCACTTTGAATCTCTCTGAAGAGTTGTCTCAAACCCCCTGGAGCACTATCATTAATGTATATCTTCCCTTAGATCTTTAGCGATCTAAGTTGTCACCACAACTCATGGTTCTTCTGCTTATTGATGACACCTTCTGGATATCAAATTGATTCATCGCTTGATTCTCAGAGTAGGTCCACGTTGTTTATGTTCCACTAATCTTCTTCATAGGAGTAATCTTGACAATCAAATTGTCAATGGTTCATCTTTGGATTCCTGTGATTGGTCGAACAGATGCCACATGGTATTGCCAGACGGTCAAATGTCTT